>MU225256.1:14800409-14830136 GCA_018584345.1 Thuja plicata | reverse complement strand
ATAGATCGAACTATATTTGATGCCCAATCAAAATATATTTTCGCTGCTCTGTATCACTAAGATCGCTGTGTGTGTATTGGCATGAATTCGCTCGCCTTGAATGATGTTTTAAACTTGTCTTGAATCTAATTTTTTTCTTGATCTGCTGGAGTATTCGCCCTTCAATTATTAACTTGTGTTTACTATCAAAGAAAATAATGTTTAAATTACCCCTATGAGTTTATATGCTTCACCATTATTTATTTAAAATTATTTTTTAAATAGAATTTCATGTGAATAAATTAAATTTTAATTAATTTTAATTTAACTAAAATGAAATTTTAAAAAAATATTTTAAATAGACTAAGAGATATTATTTATTTTATATTCAATTTATTATAAATAAATAAAATGATCATTTAGAAAAATCTTTTATGAAAAATTGAACATAGGAAATACAAAAACCCTCCTTCATACTACGACAATAATTAATAAGTAGTGTTTCAAGCTATATAATACCAAATTTTTTAAATAATTTTCTAATTCCAAAGCAAAAAAGTTTACAAAATTAATTCAAACAAATAAAACATTCTAGTTCTAAAATTTCAGTCACAACAAAGACAATCTACTTTTGTATTTATAGAGCATGTAAAAATAAATTAACGGATAGAAAGAATACACAATATTTTTCTTTTCTCAAATTTTTAAAAAAATCTTGTATGCCACTAAAGTATCATTCTAGACACAAAAATAAAAGAATCCCCAAGAATACAAATACACTGATCCAAGAATGTAAGAGGCTTCCTGGTCACCTACTTCGTTAAACAGTTTCAAAAAATGATGAGACTCCTCAAAGATCCAATTAAAGCATGGACAAGAACCTGTGGATCCTTTGCAATTGAGAAAAATCTTCGACGCCTGTAACAAAAGAAAACCATTAAAATTCTATAAAAAGTTTTCTAAACTCTAGAAATGAGTATGAAACAATATGAGACCCCATACACATGGATCAAGACCCAAAGTATTAACCTGTGATTATTGGGAAAGTATCGTTCTCCCTAAACTAATACATATGGCTATATTTACAGGCATATTGTAAGTTAGATGGTAAGAAATACTTATTTGTGACAGACCTACATATAAATTCAATTTTAATTCCTGTAGGAAACCCTTGTGGACACTCCAGAGTATGGGCCGACTGGGTAATGGAGATTTGGTGAGGGTCTGAGTGACATTGTGTGTAATAATTATTTATAGACATATTCAAAAATAATAATATAGACATATCCACACAATCATGCTTGTCTGTCACCTACAACAAAAAAAAAATATAGACATATAAAAAAAAAACCTTAAAAAACAAAGACATCATGTTGACAAAAATACATAATATAATTTCTTCTAAAAAAAACCCTACAAACATACCTGTCACCATACAGCTTTATATAAGCCAAGAGATTGAACTTGCAAGATGTAGAAACATTAAAAAAAATGTGGCTTTTGGCTGATATGAGAACTCGATCATAGAGAACGTGATGTCTATATAACTCAATCAAAATGTCGAACAAGTTTATGTGAAAAAAAAACTTTCCCAAAATCGCATGCAGGAAAAAATAACAAAGGTTCCAAAATTATTTTAGAAATATCTGCTTTTCCGTTGGGATAAGTATTGAGCTAAAAATATCTACATGACAGGAAAAAAATCACAGGCCAAGGGGCTGACAATTTTTAGGCATAAAATTTAATTGCCATGGAGCAAAGCTCCCACAAATAGCCTATTGGCTAATAAAAAGAAAAACTTTCCCAAAATTGCATGCAGAAAAAAACAACGAAGGTTCCAAAATTATTTTAGAAATATCCGCTTTTCCATTGGGATAAGTATTGAGCTGAAAAATATCTACATGACCAGAAAAAAAAATACATGTGAAGGGGCTGACAATTTTCTAGCATAAAATTAAATTTCCAGGAAGCAAAGCTGCCACAAATAGCCTATCGGCTAACTATAATATTATATTAAATGATAATTATAAATATAAATAATGAAAGCAACTAAGTCATGCCTTTTAGGAGAGTCGCTACTCTCCTCTAGCATGTAGGTATTAAAGAGAACAATCAATGGGAAGGATAAAGGGAATCATCAACTAGAGATCCAAATAATCAGCTTCTTCATTATACCAATATTATGTCTACTGATGAGGCCAATATAAGGCCTATCTACTTTATGACTTCATGTGTTTTTATGTTTAGGATTTGAGTATTTCATAAGATTTCATAAGACCTCTTCAGACTGTTTATACTTATATTTCAGACTGCTATATATATGTGGGTGTATGCATTTTAAGTTTATAAATGTGTTATCTTTATGCTACGTGGTTACATGGAACAAAATCTTGTATCTTTTTGTCCTACTTTAGGATGGGTGTTTTTTCTTGTAGCCATGTGATAAGAGAAAGTTAGTGAAGGAAATTTATTATGAATTCTATCTTGGATATGTATGCATGCTAATCTCTTGTAGGAAACGGAAGATCAGCGGGCAAAGAAGCATTCAACATCAAATGACGAAGTGGTGTCATAAAGAGAGTAACTGTTTTCGGGACCCATGATGATTCCACCACTCTTGGTCGATAACAGGTTCTGTTGCAGACTGGGTCAATACAGATTAGCAGTCATTATGGAGTAAATCCAGTAGTGGCACATTCCTAGATTCATGTGCAATTGAATACAGTTTGTTCTTGCATTTAATGATGTTGATCATGTTTCTTAAAGATTGTCATATCCCCGATGTTGGGAAATCCGAGTTGCTAGGAGTTCTATTTTTAAGTTGTTAAATAAGATGGAAGTTATGATTCCTTAGTTAGTTAGTTTTTACAAGAATCCTTTTGTAATCCAGCAGTAGAGAAATACAATCTTATTTTGCTACGTTTTTATCTATGCTTTATGAATGAATGATGAATGAATGATGAGATCTTCAATTCTTAATCTCTGAGTCTTTGTTCAATCACTCTTCCATGGGGCCCACACGAGAGGTGAACTTAGTTTATTGTTCAGTAGGAGTTACTTGTAATTTCATTGAAGCATTTAGAACTCTATTTCTCCTGCAGCCACTCGGTAATAGAACTATTGGCTATTCCTGTAGCATAGGCAAATAGTTAGATTTCTATTCCAATTCCTAGTTTAGCATGTTTGCAAAGCTGTAGATTAAATTGTTGTTCCATTTCCTAGTTTAAGTATTCCTTCCAGTATTTCCTTTGCAAGTAGAAATGACATCTAAGATGGATTAGAGCATATACTTTGCAGACATCATTTCAAGTTTACGTCATTGGTCAATAATTCAACGAGTTCAGTGTGTTATGTATAGTATGATAAGGATATCCAATCCTTAGTTGCATGGGTATTATACTGACCAGCCATTTTTGGCACCGCTGTCGGGGATGGTGTCAATTTAATCCAAACCAGAGTCATTATCTTAGTTTAGTTTTGCATTATTTTGTATGCATAGAAGAAGAGATCATCTTGGGAGATTCCTTCCCCAGAATTTTCTTCTTCATAATTTCCAGGATGAACCATTTAATATCTTTAATCTCAAGCCAGAGGAACCCCAAGTTGAGAATAGAGCAGAAGACGAACCATTTGAAAACCCATTTGCTCATATACCAGCACCATCATCCTCTGACAAGTTATTATATTTGAACAAACTTTTTTCCGATCCTGGGTATCAAGATAATCCGCTTGCCCTTATTATTTATCAGCCATAGCAGCCAGGTCCTCCTCAACAAGGTAACCAAAATTTGAAGAACAAACTTGCCTCTGGTCTCCTCAAGTTTTATGGCCTTATTACTGAAGACCCAAAAACCTTCCTCTTTGAGTTTGATATCCTCAGTAGGAGTTATGACTATACAAATGATGCCCATAAGCTAAAATTGTTTCCATCAACTCTTAAGGAGGCTGCTCTAAGATGGTTCATGGGGCTTGGAGCCAATACTTTAGCAGATTGGGATGCCATGAGAAATATGTTCATTTCAAAATATAAGGAATACTGTAGAGGTCGAGATTTAAAGGGATATGATATTTTCAAGATGTCACAAAAGGAAGATGAGACATTGGAAGATTATGTCTCCAGTTTTATGTTCAACCTGCAGCATAACACACAACATCAATTAAATGAGGAGTCCCGCAAACACCTTTTTCTAAAAGGTGTAAATGATGGTAGCATGGAGGCCTTAGACCTTATGGTGGGTGGAGATATCACTCAGAAGACATGGGCTGACATCAAGAATATATGCTTGAACTACTCAAGGGCTACTGTTAAGAAGGGTAGAGGAATCAGGGATTTACCTCATAAACCCAATGGTTCCGGAGTGTCCAAGATAGAACTGTCCAACCTTCTGTCCGATTTCAAGTAGGATATCATTAATGATGTTTCTACTCAGCTGGAAACCGTGCATGCAAGACAAAAGAAGGAAGATGTTGATGCTATGCTAGCTGAATTTTGTCCACATTGTCGATAAAAGAAGAGAAATTGCAAGTGCAAGTCTATTGCAAGTCTAGAGTCTTAGCCTATGCATACCGAATTCAAAGTTGTTGATGAAAAGGGGGAAGTGCTCTACGTTGCTCAACGCAGGCCATGGGCCCAAAGACCATGTATGCCACAAGATCCTCTTCAAACTAATAATAATAGTCAACAAAAAAATTTACATAATATGGGTCCCCAAGGATTTAGTGGGCATAATAATTGGCAAAAACCTCAGCAGGGTCGGATACCACCTCAGTAAGGTTGGCAGTAACCTTAGCAGGCTTGGAAACAACCTCAGCAAGGATGAAAACAACCAAATCAATGGTCTAGCCAATCCAATCAGTAGGATTTAATACCTCCACCTCAATAGAAAGCTATAATGCCTCTTCCTACACCCAATAGAAATCCACCCAAGAAAACCCAGCTGCCAGCCCAGCCTAATCCCAATCCCAATAGTAAGTCTCTAGCTCAGTAGTAAAGCTATGCCATATCCTTGAATGATATCCATCTCAGGTCAGGAACTACTCTTGCTTCTCCTCAAAAGCCTATAATCACAGATGTTGAAGAGTCTCCTTCTGAGAATGTGGATATGCCAACTCCACAGGCCTCTCTTGCAGTTAAAGAACCCCCATTTCCTCACAAGTTAGCAAACCAAGCTACGCCTGCAGTGAGCCAAGAAGTAACCGATTTTCTCAACCAACTGAAGCAAATGACAGTAAATAACATTACTTGATGCTATCAAAGAAGTTCCTATTTATACTAAGGCCATTAGAGAAGCTTGCATCAAGCAACCCGGGAAAAAGAAGAAATATCCAAAAACTATCCATGTCGTAGGGAAGTTGTTTGATCTTATGTTGGAAAAGTTAACTATTCCCAAATATTCTGATCCAGGGAGTCTTGTAGTTACTGTCACCATTCATGGAGTGCAAGTTCAAAATGCCTTAGTTGACCTAGGTGTGTCTATAAATATCATGACCAAGGATGTATTTTCTCAATTGAATATTGTTGGTCTCCGAGATACACCAACCATCCTGCAGCTTGTCGATAGCTCTATTGTTAAACTAGATGGGATGATAGAGGATGTCATAGTTACACTACACTCTTGGGAGTATCCAGTAGATTTTTTTGTCCTCTCTCCTAAAGACGATATGTGAGGGTATCCTCTAATCCTCGGGAGACCATGGTTATCCACTGCTGATGCCTTCATAGCCTATAGGTCAGGGAAGATGGCAATATCTAATAGTACCCATACTAAGAATCTGACTCTATATTCCCCTTCTCAACCCATGTTACAAGATGATGATGTAGTGTGGCCAGAATTAGAGTACACTAAACTAGAAGCCAACTCAATCCATCAGCTCATGGTGATAGGTAGAGATCCATTTATAGCATCTTGAGAAGATGATGAGATAATTTCATCCATAGTCACCAATGAATATGGCCTTGATTCTCAGTTGTGTTCACAACCAGACTATATCTTGGAAACTATTCTGTCATCTCCCAATGCATCTCCATACTCATCATCCTCTCACTTTCTCCATTCCTTACTACCCCATGTGGTGGATTCTCCTCCAATTGCTTAGATATCCATGTTGGATAGGGTAATTAAAATGGAAGTTAGTCCAGGGAAATAATTGAATGTCAGCAATGCCTTGTCACTACCACACCAGAATGATATCCTCAGGTTGCTACAAGAAAAATAGCAAGCATTTTCCTAGGATTATACAGGCATGAAGGGGTTGGATCCTAAACTTTGTACTCACTGAATTTACATCAGCCCCGAGTATAAACCTGTAAGGAAGCCTCAGAGGAGAGTTAACCCTGTCCTAAGAGACATAGTCAAGACAAATCTTCAAAAGTTGTTAAATGTTGGTTTCATCTATCCCAGTTTTGACAGCCAATGGGTTTCACCCTTAGTTATAGTATCAAAGAAAGGGGGTAAATGGAGAGTTTGGGTGGATTATAGGGAAATAAATATGACCACTAAGAAGGATCATATTCCTTTACCATTTATAGACCAAGTCCTTGATAATTTAGCTGGCAAGAAATATTTCTCTTTCCTGGACGGGTTCAGTGGCTACAATCTAATCCAAATAGCTCCAGAGGACCAAGAGAAAACCACCTTTACCTGTCCACGGGGAACCTTTTTATACTTTGTCTTACCTTTTGGTTTGTGCAATGCTCCAACCACTTTCCAACAAGCTGTCATAAGTATCTTTTCAGACATATTTGCTGACTGTATGGAAATTTACATGGACGACTTTATTACCTATGGGAACACTTTTGATGAAGCTAAAGACAATATGGAAAAAGTACTCAGAAGATGTCAGGACTACAATCTTTCTCTAAATAGCGAGAAATGCTTCATGATAATGGAGGAAGGTATTGTTTTATGACATTTCGTCTCCTCCCATGGCATTTAGGTAGATCTAGCCAAAATTGCAGTAATCAGCACCTTGTCTACACTGGAAAAGAAAAAGGACGTCAGGAGATTTCTTGGGCATGCTAGATACTATAGGAGGTTTATTAAAGATTTCAGTCAAATTTCCACACCCCTTTTTAACTTGTTGAAAAAGGATTCTGAATTCTCTTGGAATTCTGAGTGTGACAAGTCCTTCCTGCATCTTAAGGAAGTTCTAACAACAACACCAGTTCTGCGAGGTCCAAATTGGGGATTGTCATTTCATATTCACAATGATGCCTCCAACTATGCCATAGGAGAAGTCCTTGGCCAGAAAGAAGATGTAGTTGAGCATGCCATTTACTTCATCAGTAAGAACCTGCAAGGAGCAGAATTCAATTACACTATGATAGAGGAGTTGCTGGCAGTAAACTATGGACTGAATAAATTTAGGCATTACATTACTGGTTATGAGATATTTGTCGATACTGAGCACTTAGCTATAAAGTACCTAATGAATAAGCTAGTCATATCTAGGAGGTTGGCTTTATGGTTTCTACTGATGTAGGAGTTTGATATTACTATTGTAGACAAGTTAGGGAAAGCCAATGTGGTAGCTAACTTTCTCTCCCGCTTACATGTTCCTAATGATCCTGCAACCATTGATGACAGTTTTCCTGTTATTAGCACAAAACCCATGGTATGCTAACATTGTAAACTATCTCACCATGGGGAGGACACCAGCTCACTTCTCTTCCAAGGAACAAAAATTACTATCTGAGAAAAGTTTTAACTTTTCTTGGATTGTTGGGTTCATGTTTTATACAGGTCCAGATCAGGTTATGCAAAGATACATCAGAGAGGATGAAACCTATGATATCCTTCAGGCATGTTATGATGAGCCATGTGGTGGCCACTTTGTAGCAAAGAGAATAGCGTTCAAAATTTTGATCACTGGATCCTATTGGCAAACTCTCCACAAGGATGCAACTAAGTATACCAAGAAATGTGACCAGTGTCAACAAATGGGAAGGCCTATCAAAATTGATGAGATGCCCCTGTAGCCTCAGATCAGTATGACCCCTTTTGACAAATGGGGAATTGACTTTGTGGTACCTCTTGAACCTTCTTCTCAGGGTAAGTCTTACATTTTGGTCTGCATCAATTATGTCACTAAGTGGGTCGAGGCTAAGCCTACGAAGCATCCTCGGGATAAAAATGTAGCCAAATTCTTATATGAATTCATTTTTACAAGATTTGGTGTCCCTAGGGAATTAATGTCTGATCAAGGGGCTCAATTTACTTCAAACCTAATTTCTGATTTAATGGAAGAATATAAGATTCGTCATGGAAAGTCATCTCCTTACCACCCTTAAGCCAATGGCCAGGTAGAAGTCACCAATCGGGAACTAGAGGCCATCCTTACCAAGACTGTCTCTATTCATAATAAATATTGGACCACCAAGCTTCCTGAAGCACTCTGAGCTTATAGGACTACTTGGAAAACTACTACAGGGTTCACCCTGTTTCAACTTGTTTATGGTAAGTTTTCTATGATGCCAGTCAAATTTGAGCTCAATCTGGATCTTACTGAAGCTCAACAGGAGCACATACTCCACCTAAGCAGTCTTGATGAGTGGCAGAAGTCTGCTCTGACTAACACAGAGGTGGTGTTGAAAAAACGGAAGCAGCGACATGACAAATTTATCAAAGATAAGACCTTTGTAGTTGGTGACTGGGCCCTCTTGTATGATTCTAGATACCAGCACACTCTTGGTAAGTTTCAAACGCGCTGGCTGGGGCCCTATGAAATTGTTGTTGTTTTTCCCAATGGTGCTATTCAATTGTCTACTGTTGACCAAGTCCATTTCAAGTTGCTGGTTAATGGCCAACGAATTAAGTTATACCATAAACCCCAGAGTAAGGAGGAGTTCCTGCAATAATTTGCATTTGATAATGGTCACGATTCTCTTGTCGCAAGTGAATATGAGCCCCTCGCTCATATTTATTCTTCTCTTTAAGCAATGTTTGTGTTGCATCATAATAATTACTTTCCCCTGAAAAGTACTTCCTCCACAATAAATTCCATCTCATTATTTCTTGTCTTTCACCCATCCATCTCATCATTCTCCACCAATGGATGAAAATTTCGCGTTGCTGCCAATACTTTATCAGGTTTGTGTAAACTATCCTTGGCATTTAATTCATTAACTAGTTTTTCTAACTTAGCTTCGCTCTTGTCACATGCGCAATTGTGGGACCAATTTCTCACTTAAGTTGGGGGGGGGGAATCTTAGATTTGTTTTATATATCTATGTATGTATTGTGTGCTATTCTTTTTAAAACTTAAATGCTTTACACTTTTTGCACGAATGTTGCCCAATACAAACTTGAAAGCGTGAATTCTTTCGCATGCAAATAGAAAAGGTGTCTAGTATGGAGGTCTGCTAATTAATTATGAGAAATTAAATTCTTGATATCCTGTAGATTTGTGCTCATATTCTCATGCAGAGCCTAAAATCTTGAAATTCCATAACTTTCCATCTTTGAATTACCTGCAGCATTCGCACTCTTTGCATTTCCTGAACCTCTTTATTATATTTTTTTTTTGTGTGTGTACTCTCTTCAACTATTCTTGCATCCTTTAAATACTCTGTGAAGATGGGTGGTAGCTTGGTTTGATGTGAACCCACGATTCATGACCTGTTGTTAAATGATCAAGATTGCATGCCACATTTTCAAGCTAGGGGTTGGCTTGACTACGTTCATAAGCTCACTAGCTAGGATGATGAAGTGGCATTGCAGTTTTTAAGCACACTCCATAGAGGAGTGGCCACCGTCAAAGGGTTGAAGGTGCTATTTTCACAGGCAATTTTGGCATAGGTTACAAGACTACCACATGAAGGAGAAGAATTCTCAGAGAGCTTCGACCTAGCAACCGCGAGAGCACAATTTACTTTACATACAAACCCACCATTGGAGGTCGACAAGAAATAGGGTACTAGTAAGTTATCTCTGCTAGGAATTTACAAGCAATGTGTCATATATGCTATAAGGTATTTCACTTGTGAGGACCATCAAGCATACTTGCATGCTATGCATTTCAAATTCTTAAGTTGCTTACGGCATGATAATTGGTCCATAAACATACCCATTTTCCTATTCAACATCCTGAAGAAAAGGACTTTGCAGGTACAAGAATGATGGGGAGGTCACCTTTCTCTTCTAGATTCCTACTCCCTCTTAGGAATCTCACTTTGGGCCCTATTCATTTCAGGATCCTCTAGACTCCCACTCGAGTCTCTTAGGGTTACTCACAGACCCTAACTGGAAGGATTTCTATACTCCCTCTCTCCTAGGTTTCCTACCCACCGAAAATGCTTCACTCTCTACCTTATCTTCCTCTCCATGACTGAATAAAGTCAGTCATGCACCTTCTCCTACTATCTCTCTCTCCTACAAGGTCCTAGCTGGACCATTTAGCTCGCCTAGGATTTGTCTACAATTCTGACTAGCCACTTCTCAGACACAGACACAAGAACAGAATAAAAATACATAATGGGTACCTTTTGACGGACACACTCCATAAGCTTGATTATGAGAGTCAAAAGGTATCCATTGAACTGAATTGAAATCAAAATCCTACCCTACAGAAATCTGCACACAACACAAACCTACACAGAACACACCAAAAAACTCTTCTTATTGAAAATCAGAAAGTAACAATTCACACACACAGGAAACTTCTTCTGCTAGCCTTCACAATTCCAGTTCTTCAACAACAACCTTCTACAAGTTTTCTTCCTCGATTATATATTCGGCCTCTTCTTGATTTGTAACCGTTTCTAGGTTACCTGCCGTCTGAAGATTCTAACTACCTCGACTCTTCATCTTCTTCCTGTAACTGTCTTCAAGATCTTCCTCTGCATGGCCGTCGACGTGGACAACATTTTCCTCCATGTCACTGACTTTTCCAATTCCCTCTATGATGTTGACAAGTCAACATATTTTCTTCCTCTGTCTGTTAGTTGCAATGTCGCGAGTCCTCATACTAAGCATGCCTTTATCCTGCGACCCTGCGATTCACTATTGTCGCGCACTCGCAACACTTTTCAATGAGCTGCCGATCAGCCTGGGACCCTACGATGCATTATAGTCACGCGCTCGCAACACTTCTAAATGAGATGATGATTCCCTTGCGACTGTATGATGCATCGTTATCGCACACTCGCAATGCTTTGAACCAAGCTGATGTTTTCCCTGCGATCACGCGATGCATTGGTTGTCGCTCACTCACACACTTTTTGACTTAACTACCGGTTGTTCTGTGACCTTGCGATGGACTGATGAAACCATTTGTCGCAGTGTCGCGAGCTCTACTCTCCATACCTACCGATTCATCTACGACTGTACGACGAGCTATCGTCACGTTCTCGCAACACTTAAACACTAATGGCCGGTCACCTCGCGACTGCGTGATACACTGTCCTCGCCTTGTCGCAGCCGTCTTCCACTAACCGCTCATCAACTCACGAGCTTGCGATACATTATCATCGCGTTGTCGCACCGCTTTCAAATTGACCACCGATAAACCGCCGACTGTGCGATAAGTCATTGTCGCGTCCTCACAACGCTTAAATGCTGACTGTCGGTTACCTTGCGACTTTGCGATAACCGGTCATCGCCTTGTCGCAGTCGTTTCCTATTAACCACCAGTTTCCTTCCGACTACGCGATACACTGTTTTATGTTGATTGCTGAGCATCTGCGACTTTGCGACAAGAGCTAAGAACTATTAATGTTTATTAAAAGACTAACTGCTAACTGTGATCTTCTCCCGGACCACCATTTCTAAATAGCTAGGGCTTCGGAGCTAAAACCCTAGGGTGCTCTGCACCAAAGAAGGTAAGCCTAATGTTGTCTCCCACCATTGTCTGATTAAGTTAATTGTTGAAAAATCCTTAAGAGAATAGTAAGCCATGTTATGGGAAGATTTTATTTTAGGGAAATTTGAAAAGGAAACCTTAAAGCCTTTGAGGAGTAGAATTGGGAGAAGAGTACAAACATAACAAGGAGTTTTAAAGATTATTGAAGAATTAACATCGGGGTCTTCTTCAGGAAGAAAACCTAGGTCTAAAACCCCTGGGCATTTTCCTACAGCCTCTGTATCTGGGTCAGCCCAGGGTAAGGGTAAAAAGAAAGTGTCTAAAGGAAAGACTTCCTCCTTGTCTGATAAAACTATGGCTCATATAATAGAAGAAGAGGAGGAAGGAAAAAAAATTGCCTCTAGTTCTTGTAAACACACAAGGGTACAAGACCCTATAGCTCCAACCACTTCCAAAAAGTGAAAGATTGTTGATAAAAAGGAGGAGACTCCAATGAGGAGAAGCTGTAGGAGGAAGTAGAGTATGGCCACAGATAAATCACCAGTAGGGTCAGCTATTGACCCCTGACTAAGATGAAATAAGATATAGTCAACAGGAGTTGCCTAGTGTGTTTCCTACAACCGAGAGAGAGCAGTCCCCTAAAAAAAAAATGAACACAAAATGTATAATAATCGGGGATGATTCCAGTTTCAATGAAACCTACAGGTTTTAGAGGAAAGGCTCATCTTCCCATGGACTTCAAGTTGAGGATGACCTCATTGATTTGGACAATGATGTCAATTCAAGGGAACACTTTGCTACCGAGGTAGACATGCCAGATTCACATCCTGCAGAAGAAGAGAGGAGTCTGTTTGAAGAAAATTACAGTGCTGATATGAGCTTTGTAAATGAGGTGGATGAGAAGATTTTTAGTCAAGGGTTGGATGCACTAGCTATGGTTTCCCAACAATGTAATAATACTGAGTGATCCATAATCATATGGATGGACCCAGCATAGACTGCGCATCCAGGCAATAGGGATTCCTCTGATATACAAGCAACAGGGGAAAATCCTGGTAAGGATACTTTGTCAGATGTTCCTTGTCCCGTAACACTATTCTCTGTTATTTTTCATCTGAGCAATCAATTAGTAATGGAAAGAGAACAATGGAGGCAACAGAAGAAGGTTTTGCACCATGCCATTGATCAGACTTATCAAGAACTTATGGAAAAGGAGGAAGAAGTGGAACAACTTCAAGAAAAATTAACTAAGGTGTATCATCTTAAAATGGAAGTACTTCCATGTTAAGAATGTTTAGCCCTAATTAGGGGATTTTTTTTACCACCATCATACTTTCCCCTCATTTCTGCATTATCTTCTGCTTCTGTGCCTGTTTAGGACCCTGATTGGGCCTCTCCGGGCACCTTCTATCCCACCTAGCATATTTTCCAGGGGTTCTAACCCCTGGGTCAAGGTTTACCTCAACCTTGACCTAGGTCATGGTTGATCTCAACCTTGACCTAGGTCCCCCTTCCAAATCTAGAAGCTTGTCGGCTTCCGGGGGTCATCAAAAATTCATTTTTCCCACTTCTGAGTCAGCTATTTTGGGTTCCGCAGCAAAAAATCCTAAATTATATTTAATATAGGTCCTCTTCTTGGGGCATGGGTCTAATTTGAATTTAATTCTCCTATTTCAGTCTCTCTAGAATATTGTGCCCTAGTTTCATATAAAAGGAAGCCTTTCTCTCTCATTTTCTCTAAGTCTTCTAAGGGCAAAAAATGATCTAACCAAGATTTTGTCAAGAAGCAAAAGGTTCAAGCATCCATTGTTCTACATGTTTCCAAGCTTTCAAGGTGTTCAAATCTTCCTCTCAAGAATTCAAGTCCTCCATTGAAGATCAAAGATTCAAGCTTTCAAGCCTTTGAAGGGATTTGGTTCCAACATGAAAGATTCATCATTCAAACCCTAGATCTAGCCATCATGGTGGTGTGATCTTCCTTCAAGATCCTTTGTGCATCCTCAAACACTAATTAATTCTCTTCAAGGTGGATTCCAAGCGTACAATCATGGAGGTTTATGGTTTCTATTGAGTCCAAGCTTTCATATTTACATACTTGCTACATTTGAATTACAATTGCATATCTATTCAATATCATAGCTTCATTATTAAATTCAATTCTACTACTTGCTAGCATTCTATACTTTATTGATTTCAAGGTTAATTCCTAAATTAGGGTTTGACTAAGGAAAATCCCTTCCCCCCAACAAAAAAATCTCTTTTTCTTGCAGGTATAGATGCGGGACTGTGGATTTGAACTTATATCTGGATCCCCTTTTCAGCAAACTATCGGGATCCATGAACAAATCTTATGTCAGACCTATTTAGGTTAGGGTCAAGATTATTGGGTCAGGGGTGACATTTGTGGGTCAAGCTTGACCTTTTTCATAAGATGGTGTCAGATCGGAAAAATATTTCTAGGTTTTGTTCGTCTCTATGTTCCGGTTCCGGATCATACTTCAGATTTTCCAGAAATAGAGTACAGACCTCAGAAAATAGCATTATTCAGATCTTCAATTCTTTAAGGTTGGTACTTCTTCTCATCCTTTTCAATTACTACAATATATCATATCTCCTTAATCATAAAATAGAATTTAAGATCCTCTTCCTTACTCTCATTTCCAAATGGTTGATTCATTTGTGCATTGATCCTTCTTTTGGGTTAATCAACTTGGATCCTTCATTTGTGCATTTGGAGATAAAAGAGGAACATCTTATCTTCCTTTCCCTATATGATTAATCACATTACAACACAATATACAAAAATTACAATTAAATGTCAAGGTTAAGGAAATACAATACCTAATCCAATTTTCTCTCTTTACATTTTGGTGAACCCGCGATAGACAACTCTTTCTTGTTGGTGTTAGATGCTTTGCCTCTCACATTAGCTCTTGCATACATATTAAATTTTCTTTTATGCTCTTGCATTTTAAAATACAAAAAAATATATACATTCATAAAAATATGAAAACACTTCTTGCATCTCATTCATTATGAAGATCTTTTGGTGTATGGCTATTTTTCTTATTATGCTTATTTTAGCATCTCTTTATAGTGCCTATGATGTCTATGAGAGTATCATCCATTTCATCATATTTTTTAATCTTCATATTTCACTTTCGTATGCTATTTTGAGATTAACTAATACTAACCTTCCTACTTTCAAAACTTTCATTAAAGATTTGTGTAGTGGACTTATTACTCTTTTGGATTATGTAAAGAATTGGGTAGATGATACCTCACCTCCTAAGCTTCCTAATCCTATCATGCCTAATATAGCTCCTAATCTTCCTAACACTAATCCTATCAATTCTAATACAATTCCAAATATTCCTATTTCTATTTCTCCACCTTTAATCCCTAGTTCTTCCCACACTTATGATGGGCTCAAGCTAGGATCCATGATAATGATGTTCGAGAATTATTTCATTTACCTTCACCTCCCTATCCAATCCATGATGATGATAAAGGAAAAAAAAAGGAAACCTCTTCTAATCCTATCATTCCACCATACACAACATTTTCTCATGAGCACCATAATCAATCTCCTCCTATTGAAGCTTTGCAAGATAGGTACACTACCAAATATACTATGGTAGATAAACAAGACTATAAAGGTTTAGGGATTGGTATCAATGAACAAGGCATTAAAAACCCGATTCATTCATCTCCTAAACAAGATATGCATAGTATAGGTTTCCCACCTCCTCCAATCAAGGTAGTGGATCTTAACCACTGTCCTCTTCATGTTCTTCTTCCAACACCTTCTTTAGATCACCCTGATATTCCTCAAGATGTGGCTAAGAAAGTGTATGTCCAATTAATGAATTCCAAGAAATAAATCTTTAAACCCATTCCGAGAAATGATCTCTCTAAATATAAATGTCCTTTTCATTATATTAATAAACATTTACTTGTTGATTGTGTGCATTTCAAGCTATATGTTAGAGAAAGAGTTGCCTTGGGAATTATATCTCATTCCCATGCAGTATTACAATTTCTTCATACTTTTGATATAGGGAATTCCCTCATTCTTCTACAAGTTAGATTGCATTTTTCCTCTTGTCTCTTCACTAGGGGGAAAGAGGTATTCTATTCCAATCTTCTAGGATCCATTTTTCTCTTAGCATGTATTTTTGTTTTGAGTTTAATTGGTTATTCTTTCTAGATTCTATCCCTATAAAATCATTCATGGTATCTTTTTCTAGGAATTTTTTTTTGTAAAGATATCTCTTTGCTATCAAATCTCTTGATATAATTTGATATATCCCTTGCCTACACATGTGGGGGGAAAGGTATTTTCCTTCTTCCTCTATCTAAGGCTTTACTTTCCTTAGCATAGTGGAATTTGTTTATCATATAACATTATTTCCTTATAAAGATTTATGTTTTTAACTATGGATACCCTCTTATATAAGAGGTGATTATCCTAGGTCATCACCTCTTCTTTATTTTGAAAATTATGTTCTTTATAAACTCTTTCTCTTCCTTTGGGCTAGAGTTTGACTCCTTCATCCCGAGATTCCTCTTCCCCTTGATGACAGGGAGCTTGATGATTGAATCTTTGGTCCCTCTTTTCTTTAGAAGATGACATTTTATCCTAAGCACTCCTCTATGGTGAGGGTCTTGATGATAAGATCTCTTCCCTTTTTGAGGATCCTTTTTTCATAAGTGACATATCCATTTCACGATTATCTATGCTCTTGGATGTAAGAGTCAAGGCTCTTCGCTAAGAATATGGTATACATTGTTGTTAAGATGGATATCTCCTTACCTTGTGAAGTGGGTATCCTCTTTTCCCTTCCTTATCCTATCTAGTGGGTAGTCATGATAAGGAGGGGGGCATATATAGGGTCTCCCTTGTACTATAGTTTACATTAGTTTACATTTTGCAGCATGCTAAATCCTCAGAAGGTAACGCACATAAGTTGCTCAATCCTGAAGGGACACGAATTTTTACTTTTATTTTTGCTAAATCCTCGGAAGGTAATCCACATAAGTTGCTAAATCTTGAAGACATACGCACCCTTTTAAATTTTCAATATGCTAAATTCTTGGAAGGTAACACACATAAGTTGCTAAATCCTGAAAAGACATGCATTTTATATTCATAGTGATATAAGAATGTGGATCTATGGATATTTTCAAAAGCTATCAGAAGACGCATTATAATTACAAGCACAATTTATGGGTGAACCTGTTTGGCTCTCCCTCCTTGGTGATTCATAGTAAGGTGGGAATCTTACTAGCTGAGGTGATCACTATCTCCTTTCTCTCTTTTTCTCTTTCATGCTAGTAGGATTAGATCATGAAGCTATGTTATCTATAGTGTTGTTCTTGTCTTGCTTATGTAATCATGTATGTTTCCTATGATTGATTTCTATTTACTTCCATATATTTATTCATGCATGTTGAGTTAAAATATTGTGTCTAGGGGCTCTTGTCCTTGACCTAGTGATGTTCTACCTCATTGCGATCCACCAGAGTCTTTCTTCTAACTTTACCGAAAGCATGTTCAATTTCCATACTTTCGCTAAAGTGGGGGGCTTAATGTATCATCTTAAAATGGAAGCACTTACATGTTAAGAAAATTTATCCCTACTTAGGGGATTCTTTTGACCACCATCATACTGTCCCCTCATTTCTGCATTATCTCCTGCTTCTGTGCCTGTTTAGGACCCTGATTGGGCCTCTCCGGGCACCTTCTATACCACCTGGCATATTTTCCAGGGGTTCTGACCCCCTGGGTCAAAGTCAACCTCCACCTTGACCTAGGTTAGGGTCAACCTCAACATTGACCTAGGTCAAGGTCAACCTCGACCTTGACCTGGGTCCCCCTTCCAAATCTAGAAGCTTGTCGGCTTTCGGGGGTCATCAAAAATTTATTTTTCCCGCTTTTGGCTCGGCTATTTTCAGTTTTGAAGCGGCAAATCCTAAATTATATTTAATATAGGTATTCTTCTAGGGGAATAGATCTATTGGAATTTAATTCTCCTATGTCAGCCTCTCTATAATATTGTGCCCTAGTTTCATATAAAAGGAAGCCTTTCTCTCTCATTTTCTCTAAGTCTTCTAAGTGCAAAGAATGCTCTAACCAAGATTTTGTCAAGAAGAAAAAGGTTCAAGAATCCATTGTTCTACATGTTTCCAAGATTTCAAGGTGTTCAAGTCTTCCTCTCAATCATTCAAGTCCTCCATTGAAGATCAAGGATTCAATATTTCAAGCCTTTGAAGGGATTTGGTTCCAACATGAAAGATTCATCATTCAAACCCTAGATCTAGCCATCCTGGTGGTGTGATCTTCCTTCAAGACCCTTTGTGCATCCTCAAACACTCATTCATTCTCTTCAAGGTGGATTCCAAGCATATAATCATGGAGGTTTATGGTTTCTATTGAGTCCAAGCTTTCATATTTATATACTTGCTACATTTGAATTACAATTGCATATCTATTCAATATCATAGCTTCATTATTAGATTCAATTCTACTACTTGCTAGCATTCTATACTTTATTGATTTCAAGGTTAATTCGTAAATCAGGGTTTGACTAAGGCAAACCCCTTCTCCCCAACAAACAAATCTCTTTTTATTACAGGTACAGGTGCGTGACTGTGGATTTGAACTCAGATCTGGATACCCTTTTCAACGAACAATCAGGATCTGCGAACATATTTTTTGTCAGACTTGTATAGGTCAGGGTCAAGATTATTGGATTAGGGGTGACATTTGTAGTTAAAGGTTGACCTTATTCATAATACGGTGTTAGATCAGAAAAATATTTATGGGTTTTGTTCATCTCTGTGTTCTGGGTCTGGATCATACTTTAGATTTTCTAGAAATAGAGTACAGACATCAGAAAACAACATTCTTCAAATCTGCAATTCTTTAAGGTTGGTACTTCTTCTCATCTATTTCAATTACTACAATATATCATATCTCCTTAATCATAAAACATAATTTAAGATCCTCTTCCTTACTCTCATTTCCAAATGGTTGATTCATTTGTGCATTGATCCTTCTTTTGGGTTAATCAACTTGGATCCTTCATTTTTGCTTTTGGGGATAAAAGAGGAACATCTTATCTTCCTTCCCCCTATATGCTTAATCAAATTACAACACAATATACAAAAATTACAATTAAATGTAAAGGTTAAGGAAATACAACACCTAATCAATTTTCTTCCTTTACATAAGGTAAGATTAGTCATACATGAGCTAATGAGTTGTAGGTCTCCCTCTCCTGTTTATGCCATATTTCTGAAGGAGCAATTGTTAAATTATCAGTTGACTAGGATAATAAGAGATAAGTCTCCATTGTTGAATGAACCCTGTGAATTCTTTCAAGCTTTTCATAGTTCTCCTGCAGCAGTGCATAATCTTCTATGTGAACTTTTCTCTCCACAACCTTCCCAATAATAGGGATTGGAATCCTTTTCTTTATTTTGGGGATATCTAGTTGAGAGCACTTATGTCATGGATACAAAATGAGATAAGTAGGGAAGTCCAAGCCAAAAATTATAGGGAATTAGAGGAAGAAATTCCTCTCTACTTAAGGCCTAAAGCCAAGAATCCCAAAACCTATTACTATGATTCGATGAAAGTGCCTCAATCAGAAATAGGAAGTAAAACTATTGATCCTCTGAGAAAAGTATCTTTTAATGAATATATTCAGATGGCTGAAGCAGAGTTGGCTGAAGAAAAAAAATCAATTCAATGGGGTTGGATCAGCCTAAGTGAGGATTTGAGAAACAGGGAGCCGCATTCACCCCTTAATTTCACAATAGAAAATAGGCGTTCCCTGTGGTATGTTACATTGGGCAGGGTAATGCAGGGCTATTGGGTGTCACTCAATTTCAGCCACATCTACTTCTTTCTCCTCTATTGGCCAATTCAGAAAATTTGGAAGAATATGATATGGTAGGGGAAGTGAGAAGGTGGGAATCCCACAGAGACACAAAAGGATTTTACTGGAGCTTAGCAGGGGGAGGAATTGGTCAAGGTGTAGCTATAGATCACAGGATGGCAGCAAGGCTAAATAATTATATGTTTTCTAGATGACAAGAAAAAGGTCAACCCGGGGGGAAATGATGAGGCCAATATAAGGCCTATCTAATTTATGATTTCATGTTTTTTTATGTTTAGGATTTGAGTATTTCATAAGCTTTCATAAGACCTCTTCAGACTGTTTATACTTATATTTCATACTGCTATATATATGTGGGTGTATGTATTTTAAGTTTATAAATGTGCTATCTTTATGCTACATGGTTATATGGAACAAAATATTGTATCTTTTTGTCCTACTTTAGGATGGGTGTTTTTTCTGTAGCCATGTGATAAGAGAAAGTTAGTGAAGAAAACTTATTATGAATTCTATCTTGGATATGTATGCACACTAATCTCTTGCAGGAAACGGTGGATTAGTAGGAAAAGAAGCATTCAACATCAAATGACGAAGTGGTGCCATAAAGATAGTAACTATTTTCAGGACCCATGATGATTCCACCACTCTTGGTCGATAACAAGTTCTGTTGCAGACTGGGTCAATACAAATTATCAGCCATTATGGAGTAAATCCAGTAGTGGTGCATTCCTGGATTCATGTGCAATTGAATACAATTTTTTCTTGCATTTAATGATGTTGATCATGTATCTTAAATATTTTCATATCCCTGATGTTGGGAAATCTGAGTTTCTAGGAGTTATATTTTTAAGTTGTTGTTAAATAAGCTGGAAGTTCTGATTCCTTAGTTAGTTAGTTTTTATGAGAGTCCTTTTGTAATCCAATAGTACAAAAATACAATCTTATTTTTCTACATTTTGTATCTATGCTTTATGAATGAATGAGATCTTCAATTCTTAATCTCTGAGTCTTTGTTCATTCACTCTTCCATGGGGGCCCACACAGGAGGTGAACTTAGTTTATTGTTCAGTAGGAGTTAGTTGTAATTTCAGTAAAGCATTTAGAGCTCTATTATCCTTGTTACCTTGGTCTGGAATTGGTCTTTGTCTTTGTCTAGGGGGCATAATTGTGTTAGCCTCGGTCTGTTGGATGCGATAGTCTTTAGGACACCTCACAAATGGTGTTTTTCAACACCAACCCAACTATATTTTTCAATGCAACCCCTGACATCGAGTGTTTTTCAACACTTATTGGTTTGGTCATACCCAGTTTTGTCATGTGATCTTACCTTCTTTCAAGCATTTGATCCTTATCCTCGAAGCTCAGTATAATTTGAAACACTTAAATTTTTAAACACAACACTTAATGCTTGAGCTATGTTATGATCTTTTATTTGTGTGCTGACTGTTATTGATTTTCGTTGAGTTTTCTTGTCTAATAAGTCTCTCCGGGATGTATAGCTAGAGGACTTGGGGCATGGGGCATATTTTTATTTGCTTTCTGCTTGTGGGTGTGGTCTTGAAACTCTTGAGTGTCTCTTGTTGTTCCCTTGAAACACTTAGGAGATTTGAGGCTTCATCCTTCACTATTTTTTTGCACAACCATTCTTCTAGTCATCCTGGCATCTATGCCTTGATGCGAGTGTGGTTTTTCTACATTAAATTGGGTAAGCTAACGAAAAAGTCATCTTTACCTTTATGTATTTGATGCTTATGTTAGATTCTTTCCACATTCCAATCCGATATAAATTAGATTCATATCTTCATATTTGCGCTTGTGACTACTGATGATTGTGTGATTTTCTAATGTCTGTTAATAATGGCCCAATGATGAAAATAAATTCCTTAACATTCTCTAATGAATGATGAACATAAATTCCTATATTATAGTTTCTCTATTGCAAGTACACCTTTGCATTTTCATATAGCTCGCATTGTTAGACTTCATGTTAATTTTCATTTTTAGGCTGCATTATGAGTTTGAGAGGGTTTCCTTCATCTTTCTTGTGGACTTTTAATCAACTATGGTCATGTTTTATCTTCATTTCCTTATCTTCTTTCGTGATCTCAATCAAAATTTTCTATCTTAAATAGTTGATTGATTTTGGGGCATTCTCTTTCCTAAGGCAAATTCTCTTTCTTCTCTCCATTTATTTCCAAAACTTCTATCTACCATTCATTTTCACCCCACTTCTTTTCTTCTAATTCAACCTTGGGGCATAATATTTCATGCTTGATGATCTACCTTGGTTCTGTGATCCTTATATCTTTCATCTTACATCAAGAACATTAGCTTTAGTTTGATTTGATCAAATATCAATTTGTTGTTTCTCCTCTATCTCATTTCGATTTCAATCACGAGGGGGCAGTACCTATCAAACTTTAATCCTTGATTCAGCTTTATCAATCCTATCAATTGCTCCACTTGGGGAAACCTTGCTTGAGATTCTTATCTTGGACATGTCAATTACCTATTTACAGGGGTGTTGAGCTTGTCTTTTTCAAACAACTTATCTTTGTCTTGATGTGTTCACGTCCATTGATCACATGTCTGGGTTGTTTTATTATCCCAAATTAATCTCACACTTCAACTGCATTCTTTGACTACATGTGTTCCCATAAAGATCACACATTAGTCAAAGAGGGGCAAATGTATGCACCCTAAAATGGTCGCCTAGACTATGGGCCCCCATTCTTCAATTTATCAAAAGACAGAATCAATTTATCAAATTCCTGAATCAATGCTTTACAACATTTTTAATTCAAATCAATCCTCTTGATCAAATCATAATTAATTCAATTAGTTCAATATTTCCTAAGGTTTGATCATTTCATCAATTTTATTATTTAATTAAAAGAAAACAATTGATTTTTATTAAATAAAATAATCTAATTTAATTAAAATCCATTTTTAATTAAATAATCTTATCTTATTTAATTAAAATCTCTCTTAATTAAATAATCTTATCTTATTTAATTAAAATCCCATTTTTAATTAAATAAAATAATCTTATTTAATTAAAAGAAAATCCCTCTTTTAATTAAATGAATAAAATCCCTCTTTGTGTTGAAAAAGGAAATAAATTAAATAAAAATAAATAAAGTTCCTTTTTCAACACATCTTCCTAAGTGGTGGGCTTTTTGACTCTTAATCATAGCCTTTGATTTTGCCTTTTGAAGGTATGAGCATATGGATCAATCAAGATTTAATCTTCACCATTGCTCATTTCTTTTTACCTCTTAATTTCTACCGCCCATTGCTCTTTAAAAGGAAACCTCTTCGTCTCATTTGGAGATACACTTTTATGCTATTGTTATGCTACAGGTTTGGAAAGTGAATTTGGAGGAGAATTTGAGCACTTGAGCTTGAACATTGCAACTTCTTCTTCTTGTCTTCTTCTCTCATGCATTCATGGCAATCTATTTATAGTAGATTCATGTTAATTTAGATTAATATCTCCTTTCAATAGATTAATCTTGCATATTTCCTTCAATAGATTAATCTTGCATATTTCCTTCATAGATTAATTTGAATATTTCCTTTCATGCATTGTTATCATATAGATTAGTTTCCTTTTATGCATTGTTATAATATAGAATAGCTTTCATTCTCATTTGCAATGCATATTTGGTGATCATGGAGACTAGCATTCTTTCTCTTCCTCTTTGAATCTCTCATTTCATGGTGTACTTGCATGGGCATAACTAGGTCTAAGCTGAGGGCCTTCAACACAAACCCTTGCACTCCATGAATAGGGAGCTATGAGTCGCCATTTGAGACCTCATTCTTGAGAAATCATGGATATAATGACTCATAGAAGTGTGTCAACATTTTAGCACACATTTTTGGTGTCCACTGTGGGGAAACTCACCTTTACATGCTAGTTTTGATTATTTTTGGAGCTAACCCCCTTGTGCAGATTTGCTTGCAGATGAAAACCCTAGATTTTCAACGATTTGATCATATCTCCAAAATGGCTTAGAGTTTAGGTCTAAAATGTTTTTTGCAAGTTTGAGACATATCAGAGAAGTTTCAGTAAACAATTTAGAATTTTCTGAGGTATTGTGAATTTTTTATAATTTTTTCTTTATTTTTCATAAAACATTAATTTGTGGCACAAGTCAGCATATTTTTTGGAAATTTATACATTTTAGGAAAGGTCTTTAAATTCTAGAGGGGGTCCATTCTTTTTGTTTTACATTTGGATGCAATATTATAGCTCGTTTGGTCAATTTATGAAAACTAGTCTATTTTGGGAAAATAGCTCCTTAAGGCACAAATGAAAAGATCTTTTTAAAATTCTTATATTTTTGGAAAGCTCTTTGTTTTTTAATAGGGGTCTCTTTTCTACATTTAGGGTTTGGGATCCGAATTCATGTCATATAGGTCCAATCTTGTTGACTAGGTCAAAAATCAAAATTAAAAAAGGGCATTTAATGATTAGCTTGCACTTATTTTTCACATGGTTCAATGCATGATATGAGTTGTCATTTAGATTATTTGCTGGTTATTATTTCTCCTAACAATTGATTTTCAGATCTAACCACTAATGTTTGTTGTTTTTTGTTTGTTGTTTGCTGTGTTTTTCTGATTTTTATTTCTGAAACAGCTTAACATGTGGTTTGCAGGACGTTGAAAACAAGACTCAAATAAAAATTACAAATGAATCTTCTTGCAGGTTACCTTGATCTATAGCATGCTAAACATTGTGCTTGCATTTTTTTTGTTTTATTACAATAGGAACCCACATGCAAGACTTCTAAAATAAACTTCTATTTTGGTATTGTAGGAATGACAATGATGTTAGGAAACTATGCTCTCGCCCTTTTCGGATGATAAGAAATCCAAAAGCATTGTTGTCATTTTCTTATGTATTTGAAGTGTCTTTTAGATTGTAATCCTAAGAATTATATAAATGTATCCTCTCCCCTTGACTTTATGGATCTTGGGTGCAAGAGAAACTCATATAATTCTTCTAGTGCGGGTACCTCCCAAGTGCTTGAATAGAGCCAGTGAGAGTGGATTGCCCAACCGGTAACAGGATAAAGCCAAGCCCTTCCAAACTGGTATAAAAAAAATGTCATTGCGATTAGTCTCACAATCGACAGGTGTGAATTCATTGTGGCAACCAAAATCTCCTCTAGTATCCTAGTGGTGCGTTAAAGTCCCTACATTGTTAAGGTGAAAACCTTGCTTTGAAAGGATTGGGAGAGCTCCCTTAATTGGGAAAATGAATTGATCACAACCACCTGAATGGATGCCTTGACTACAAAATTTGTTTTAGTGACCAAAAATGCTCTATCTATTGGCATGGAAGGTTAGAGACCAACTAAGACATCCCACAATTTTCATGGATCTTAGTAGAGACAACGGTCCTTTGGGAATTTATTCCCTTGTGATTCAAAGCTTGGTGTGCCTGAGAAGTGAGTTCACTATAAGGAGGAGTCCAGGCCTCCAAGATTCTAATTTGTCCTCTATGAGTAGATGTGGCTGAACATCAGAAACCGATAGTGAGAATTCAACAAATATTATCCTGGCTTACCTAGGTTGTGGAGTGAATGTTCTATTTATAACAAACAATCTTCTTGATGTGTCTTGCGTGAGTGAAACATCAAAAACATACACCAAACATCAAGACAAACATCAAAACGATCAACAAATCTACATTCTTAAGTGTCAAACTGTCAACTTGCCCAAATTTCTATCCTGTCATTTTCAGTCTTCCTTGGTTGATCCGGATCAGATTAGGTCACTTACCCTGCTATTAGAAGCTTGTTTACACTTTGGATTCTTTCATTTTGACCTCTTAAACTAGGAATCTTTGATTTCAGAAGTGACCTTGCTTGGAATTGGTAAGCTAGAAACTGTCCTTGTTGAGAAGATAAACCTTTAAGATCATTTAATAACACACTTGGAGAGTTTTGGTAATCTCTTGTCCATTGACTTTCATACAAATTCAATTTAATGAATATAACTTGGGTAAATCATTCTCCTGATCCATATGTGTTAGGTTATTCACTCATTCAGTGGGCACCTCTATGGCAATGTTGGTTTACACCCCTTGCAAAATTCTATCTTATCACCTCTCTTTTGGACAAGTTAATGCCTTTACTATCCTAGTTTGGTACCAATGTTTCTTAGGGTCAACCTATTACCTAGAACCTTCTCTTTCATCCCAGTTAAAACAAGATATCAAGTAGATCAAGGAAAATAACCTCAAGTAGTCCTTAACCAATTACCCTTAGTTCAAACTCACCAAAAATGTAAGGGAAAAGAACCCATATTTGATCAATCACCTAGGAACAATTCAGAAGTTTGGTTTGATTCCAAGAGTCACCTTAGTGAGTTGGGTACACCCTTATCATCTTATTTCTTAGATATGGATATGAGTTACACAATGACTCGATGAGAGAGGGAAGACATGGATAAATGCCTTGATGACATATTTGCAAAACATAGAGATACCATTTCATTTGACGTTTCCTCTTGTGACAGTCAACCAACTTCACCCCTTATCTCAAATAGATATTTAGATGCACACCAAAGAGATGAGAGAGGTAAGAGGAAAGCTTGTCAAGATGAGAAATCACAACCTAAAAACCAAGATGAGGAACTTTGTGACACTCGCGTAAATGCAGCATACACCAATAATTTGTTTCGACATTCAAGACCAAGTTCACCACTCAAAACATCTTCAAGATACACAAGTGAAAGACTAAAGAGAATTGAGCATGAAAAGAAAGCCTTCCTAGATGAACAAGCTAAAAAGGAAGAGAAATTTAGACTCCTAGAGTTAGAGAGACAAACCTTGTTGGAAATAGAAAAGAAATCCCTCTAGGAGGAGCAAGATAGACTCTTGGCTCAGCAAATTAATGACCAATTTAATAACATGGTGGAAATAACTCTCCTCCATCCACTCCTCCTGAGACTCCATGAAGTGGAAGACATTCAAGGATGCCATCATGATCTCCTAGCCCTAGAGGAATAAGGGCTTCAAGATATGACCATTATAGGAGATGAACACCTCCTAGGAACTCAAGACAACCATCACAATGTGCTCATCATGGTTCATAATATGGGGGTAGTAGCTCGAGTTTTGACCTCACCTCCCAAGACTTTATGAAAATGCAACAAGATCCACTCTTCCAGCAATATGTGGAGAAATATTTAGAGAAAAACAAAGACAAGTTCCTAGAGAGTTTAATCAACAAGGGAGCTAGAGTCCCCTACAACTTTGATGTGGAGAAGAAACAACTTAAGAGCATGATGGAAAAGATGTTAGCACCCAAGAATCTATTCTCGCTTGATTCAAATTTTCCTAATCCTTTTGGAAAAAGTATTAACATGAAAGAGTTCCCTAGAAAGGTTGAGATCCCTCAATATGACAAGTATGATGGGAATGGAGATCCACATGATTACGTGCGCCAATTTTATACTACAAGTTTTGAGTTCCATCAAGATGACTCATACCTCATGAGGTTGTTCCCAAGGATTCTTAAGGGTCAAGCGATGGAATGGTTCACCAACATAACTCCTCCCATCAAGACTTTCAAAGATCTTGTCCATAGATTTGTTCAACACTTTGCATAAAACCTTTCAAGATCTATCACCATGTTGGACTTATGTAATTTAAAGAAAAATCAAGGGGAATCCTTTGTCACTTTCTTGCAAAGGTGGAGATGACAATGCTCTCGCTACTCTAGAACCATTCCTAAAAATGAAAAGATTGACATCCTTGTTAGCAACTTGGTTCTCAAAATGCGGTAAGAATTTAGGAAGATGGTTTTTGATTCCTTTGACACCATGGTTGAAACCACATGTAGGATTGAGGATGTTTTGAAAGAACAAGGAATTTTGACCAAACATGGAAACAACAACAACAATGGTCAAAACAACAACTCTAACAAGGATAGAGGGAAGAACTCACACTGGAATAGGAACAAACAAGTGTTCAATGATGGAGTTTTGGACTCCTCTAAAACCAAATATAAAACCGTGCTCCACTTGTCTAGTGCTTCTCAAGCCATGAAGCTCAATACATCTAATCAATAAGAGAGCAAGCCAAGATACCATGATAGGCCTAAGAAAGAAAGACATCAATTTTCAAAAGTTGGTGACTCATATGAGGATGTCTTGAAAACATTCATTGCCAAAAACCTCGCACATCCTCAAGATCCCATGAAACATTATATACCTGATGTTAAGCCACATTGGTGGGATGAGAAAGCCTTTTGCAATTTTCACAATGGTATTGGACATGACATTGAAAACTGCTACAAACTCAAGCATCTTATTCAAGATCTCATTGAGAATGGAAAACTTAAGATAGATGGATTGAACATCAACTCCGATCATAAGGTATTCAAGGAACCATTGCCCAAGTATGAGAAGGGGGAAACCTCTAAAGCTAAGAATGACAAGGTTGAGATCAATTGCACTTACATAGATGCATAGAATACTATCAACATGCTTGAATTTGTAGAATAAAATGTCAATATGATGAGTGGTAAATATCCCTATGGTTATGATCTAGACGTGGACTTTCCTCCTATCTTTGATGAAGAACCCATCGTGGTGCTAAGGGTTCCTAATTATCGAGCGTCCTTGTAAACTTTCAATGTTGTCACATGAATTCAAGGTCTCGTTGTCATTAAAGGACCTAATTCGAGTCAATCAAGTAAACCTGCATAAGTGGCATCCAAGAATGTCACCTCAAAAGCAACAGTTAATCCTAAGACAAGCTATAGTCTTATTGATCAGTTGCAAAGAACCCCAGCTCAGATTTTGATCTTTGAGCTCTTAGAGTTGTCCCCGAGACACAAGCAAGTCCTTGAGGATGCTTTGCGCATGGAAAATGTCCCCAACAACTTAGATGTTGATCAATTCTAGAACATGGTTAACCACATTGCTATCCCTCATTACCGTACCTTTTCGGAGGATGATGACAAAGCTTTGAGCCACCCACACAATCTTTCTCTTCATATGGAGGTCATGATCCACAGAACCCGTGTAAGGCACATGTTGATAGATGGGGTGCTAGGCTTAATATTTGTTCCTTTAGTCTTTTGAAAGAGTTGGATTATTCTAAAAAAGTCATAGATACTAGGAAAAGGATCACTATCAAAGCCTATGATGAGGCGGAAACAAGATCCAGGGGATTGGTCATCCTTCCTGTTAGGATTGGCCCTGTTGAAAAAGATATTTTATTTCAAATAGTTGATGTTGGTCCCCTTGCGTATAACATCTTACTTGGTAGACCATGGATTCATGATATGCAAGTTGTGTCATCTACCTATCATCAGTGTGTTAAGTTCCCTTATAATGGAATAGAGATTTGTATACCTGGGGATAACACTTTATCTGTTAACTCAATTTCAGCAGGAACTCATGTTCCCCTCAATAGAGAAGCATAAGACTTTGACGCAACCTTAGCTAAATGTAAAGATGTTTTCTGAATTTTAGTCACCCTTTTTTTTGGCATTATTGGAGTCATATGGTCATGTCAAGTCAGTCTGGTTATGTCTAGGTCTAGGTCCCCTCTAGGATAGGAAATCTTTGCCGGGTGTCCCTTCCATTGCCTTCTTGCTTGAAGCCGGGTGGGATGTTTTAAAAGTCTTTATGTTGGGTAGGTTATAGATCCCAACCCAGCAAAGATTTGTGCTCCAATCGATGTTCTTTCTCAGGTAGAGATCGAAGACTGGTATGGATCTATTCTACAGGTCTCAACAATCCTAATGCAACAAACGACGAGCAATTTGGTTAAGAAATAAGCGAGAACGAGCTCGGCGGGATTTCAGAAATCATCTTGTCCATGGTGGAATTCTACCTAAGAAGGTAATTTTTTGCAAAGGCAGAAAAGAAGAACTTTGCACTATGCGGGTTTCGCACCTCTCAGGTGATTTTCCGCAAAGAAGAACTTTGCACTGTGCGGGTTTCGCACCTCTCAGGTGATTTTCTGCAAGCTTAGTTATAATAAGGTGGGCCCAATTTATTAAAAAGGAAT
>MU225256.1:14756935-14794186 GCA_018584345.1 Thuja plicata | reverse complement strand
GATATGCATTCTTAAAGTAGGTAGGTTTAAGTTAGATGATAGACTTCATGATAATTTGTGATCAACATTCCATTGGGGATTATAGATTGTCCACCTTATCCTTGCCTGAATTGTTTGTGCCTACAAGCAATTTGTTTAAAACCCATAAGAAGATAATCTGATGATCATAAAGAAACAAATTCATTGAAGATTAAACACAATCAGGGAGCTGTACCTTTCAATTAAGAGGGCAGTGATAGAAGACTTACACTAACCCATTTGTTGGTGACATCCTTTTGTTCTCTCACCTTGGGTGCTAAAAGAGTCAGAGATTACAAATCTAACGGGAGGACAAACTGTTAACCAACAAAAGACAAAATCAAGTCTGTAGACCTTGGCACGGGGGGTATCAACTCAACTCCCTCACAACATTACCAGTTTCACCTTGGTCTTATGGAAAACCTTCACAAGAAATGAGACCTTCCTCTTCAACAATGACTTTATTTGGAACATTTGTAGAGTCATCAGTGCCTATTCAAGATGAGAAAGAAGAGACATTTGTTAGAGACTGGATCTATAAAGAAGGGAAATATATGCACAATGAGAAGTTCTATCCCTCTCCTAAGGCTTACGGATGAGGGTATACTTTTTTTAGATAGATGGGCTATCCCGGACATGGCCCTCTTAATCATAGACTGGATTCTAGAGCCAAACCTCTTGATCATGCTCTTTATGGATGCAAATCTAAGAAGCCATTTGGCCTAGGATTTGTGAATCACAAAAAGCACACTAATCCTATCCTTGATAAGTTGGATAGTGAAGATGAATCAAAATAAATACCTAATTTGACAAATCATCAAGACATGTGTGAAGATTGGGTCCCTTCCGCTAAACTCCTCTGGGGAGATTCAGATATCTAGTCACTCATGCGTTGGTTGCAACTTTAGAATAAGAATCAGATGTAGAAGATCCTTTTAGAGAGCGTCAACAAAATAATATTGTTTGTTTAAGTGAAAGAGAAGGTTCTACTCTTGATAACGCTAGAAATTATACATCACGATGTCCCAAACCTTCATGGTGTAAACATCCTAGTTGCAGTTCAGACACAAGTTAATATGAGTATGAATGGGACTCCTTCTCAAAGCCTTCCATAGTTGACATGGATGTTGATGTCATCCATACTTACAGTTCTCAACCTAAGGTAGCCAATAAGTCACATGTAGGATTAGAGGATTTGAACCCACGTGTTGTCGTAGTGGACAATTCTTCACTTGTTAGGATAAATCTTGATTTAGGTAGCTTAGAAGGATACTTGACAGACTTTGACTCTTTAGTCACTAGCGATAATATCATTCACATTTATAACCTTGAACCAATCGTTGACCTGCCTCTTGTTCATCCTTACCTCATTGATATGTCCCAACATTATCAAGAACCTGAGATCTTAACATTTCAAAATGATTATGAGATAGCCTGTTACCTAAATGCCCTTGAACCCATAGTCTCTTCCACCAGTGAACTGGCTACCATCATGACAAATCCAGACATCAAGTACCTTAGTCACAAAACAAAAAAGAAAAGAAAATCAAAAGAATAGGAGTTCTGATGGCGAAAAACACTGTGTGGCAGTGTTAGAACCAAAAAAAGTAAAAATAAATGATGTATCCAAGGGTGAAAACTTCTCTGAGGTGCCTAAAGATGAGGTACTTGATCATCTCCCTAGCTCCTTTAAAGATACATCTTCAGTACTTATTGAACCAACACAAGTAGTCAATTTGTGTATAGATGAGGCTCTACAGATCATACACTTGGCTGAGTCTTTGTCACCACAAGAAAAAGAAGCTTACACTAAGTTCTTACAGAAAAAGAAGATCAACTTTGTTGCTGAATATGAAGCTTTAAAAAATGGACTTAAGATTACCATAGAATGGAGAATCATAGAGATACACATCTATGGGGATTCACAGTTGATAATCAACCAAGTTAATGATGAATATCAAACAAAAAATGAGAAACTGGTACCTTACAAGCAAATGGTTGATTCCTTGAAACAATACTTCACATTCATCACATTTCAACAAATCCCTAGAGAAAAAAACAAAGCAGGTGATGCTATGGGTACACTTTCTTCACTCCTTCAGTTAGAGCAACATGAATCCAAATTTGAATTCTTGGTGGAAGAGCTACATCACCCTATCTATGAATCCCAAGAAAGACATGTCATTTGTACCCTCGTTAGTCATGAGTCATCCCGTTATGGTTCCATTTACTAATACCTTCATGATGGTGTTATACCTGAAACCTTTAACTGATCTAAATGCAAAAACCTTACCCGAAATGCCTCTCGCTATTCCCTTATCTCTGGTGATTTGTATAGGATGGGTCTAGATGGAACATTTCTTAGATGCTTAGAAAAGGAAGAATCTGACCAAGTGTTAGTTGACATCCATGAGGGCATCTGTGGGGGAAATTAAAATGGTCTTTCCATGGCCCAAAGGTTGCTTAGGGCAGGGTACTATTAGCCTACGATGCAGATTGACGCAGTAGCTTTTACAAAGTCATGTGAAAGGTGTAAAAAACATGGTAACCTGATACATGTTCCAGGCAGGGAGCTCATTCCTTCTATATCTCATTGGCCATTTCAGCGTTGAGCCTTTGATCTTGTTGGGTAGATTCATCCCAACTCATCAGGTGGACACAATTTTATTATCATTGCTACTGATTACTTCACTAAATGGGTAGAAGTTGTCCCACTTTCTGTTGCCTTGGGCAAGACAGTCTCTCTATTCATTCTGAACCATATCATCTGTCGATATGGAGTGCCTTCCGAGATTATTACTGAGAACGAAGGCCAATTCAAAAATAAGGACCTTAAAAAACTCTACAAGCAATTCAAGATTAAAGAACATTGGTGCTCCATTTACTTCCCGCAAGGAAATGGTCAGGCAGAGGCATCAAACAAAACCATTCTTAAAATCCTACATAGAACAGTCTGTAAGAATGGTAGAGATTGGCACTTATAGATAAATGTAGCTTTGTGGGCCTATAGAATGAGTATTCATACTCCTACCAGGGCTACTCCTTTTTCCCTTGCATATGGCGCTGAAGTAGTATTACCTTTGGAGGTTGAGATTCCTTCACTTAGAGTTTCCCTCAAAGGTCTAGTTATAGATGAAGAATACCGTGTCATGAGACTTCAAGAGTTAGAACTTTTAGATGAGAAATGTCAAGTGTCATTTGACCATATGAGGGTTTATCAAAAGTGCATGTCCAAAGCCTTCAACAAAAAAGGTTCTCCCTAGAGAATTCCAAGTGGGAGATCTTGTCCTACGTGAAAATCCTAAGAATCAACAACATAGAGATCAAAAGGGCAAATTTGAACCTAGTTGGCTTGGACCTTACATCATTACATCAGCTTTTGGGTCAGGTGCTTATTTACTATCTACAATAGAGGGAGAGAAGCTTCTTGATCCTATCAATGTCTTGCACCTAAATAAGTTCTATCCATGATGCCCATCTATCTGGGGGCACCTTTTGTACATAATTATTAATCCTAAAAAAATCCAAAAAAATGATATGTTGTCAAAAATTCTAAAAATCAGAAAATGTCCTAAAAAAAATGATCATCTTAGTGAAAACCTAGCAATAGGCACTTTGATGTATCTCCAAAAAAATAATATATTCCAAAAATACAAAAAAAATAAAAAAAATAAAAAAATAAAAAAATCCAAAAAAAATAGAAAAAATGCCTTGGTGAAAATCTGGAAACAGGGGCCTTGGTAGAAAAAAATTGTAATAAAATCCAACTTGTGAAATCCTGGAAATAGGCGCTACTTCAGGTCTTTACACCCCTATTTCTTAGCGCGTGTCCTTAACACTTAGCTTTTCTCCATCATGCCTTGTCCTTGTTGCCTTGGTCTGGAATTGGTCTTTGTCTTTGTCTAGGGGGCATAACTATGTTAGCCTCGGTCTCTTGGATGTGTTAGTCTTTAGGACACCTCACAAATGGTATTTTCCAACACCACCCCAACTGCATTTTTCAATACAACCCCTGACATCGAGTGTTTTTCAACGCTTATTAGTTTGGTCTTACCCAGTTTTGTCATGTGATCTTACCTGCTTGCAAGAATTCGATCCTTATCCTCAGAGCTTAGTATCAGTTGAAACACTTAAATTTTTAAATACAACACTTAATGCTTGAGCTATGTTATGCCATTTTCTTTGTGTGCTGATTGTTATTGATTTTCATTGAGTGTCCTTGTCTAATAAGTCTCTCCAGGATGCATAGCTAGAGGACTTGGGGCATGGGGCATGTTTTTATTTGCTTTCTTCTTGTGGGCATGGTCTTGAAACTCTTGAGTGTCTCTTTTTGTTCCCTTGAAACACTTAAGAGATTTGAGGCTTCATCCTTGACTATTTTTTTTGCAAAACCGTTCTTCTGGTCATCCTGGCATCTATGCCTTGATGTGAGCATGGTTTTTCTACATTAAATTGGGTAAGCTAACGACGAAGTCATCTTGACCTTTATGTCTTTGATTCTTATGTTATAATCTTTCCACATTCCAATCTGATATAAATTACATTCATATCTTCATAGTTGCGCTTGTGACTAGTGATGATTGTGTGATTTTTCGTTGTCCGTTAATAATGGCCCATTGATGAAAATAAGTTCCTTAACATTCTCTAATGAATGATGAACATAAAGTCCTATGTTACAGTTTCTCTATTGCAAGTACACCTTTGCATTTTCATATAGCTTGCACTGTTAGACTTCATGTTAATTTTCATTTTTACGCTGCATTATGAGTTTAAGAGGGTTTCCTTCATCTTTCTTGTGGACTTTTAAGCAGCTGTAGTCATGTTTGATCTTCATTTCCTTATATTCTTTCATGATCTCAATTAAAATTTTCTATCTTAAACAATTGATTGATTTTGGGGCATTCTCTTTCCTAAGGTAAATTCTCTTTCTTCTCTACATTTCTTTCCACCTCTTCCAAACTTCTATCTTCCATTCGCTTTCACCTCACTTCTTTTCTTCTAATTCAACCTTGGGGCATAATATTTCATGCTTGATGATGTACCTTGGTTCTGTGATACTTATATCTTTCATCTTACATCAATAACCTTATCTTTAGTTCAATTTGATAAAATTTATCAATTTGTTGTTTCTCCTCTATCTCATTTCAATTTCGATCACGAGGGGGCAGTACCTATCAAACTTCAATCCTTGATTCAACTTTATCAATCCTATCAATTGCTCCGCTTGGGAAAACTTTGCTTGAGATTCTTATCTTGGACATGTCAATTACCTATTTACAGGGGTGTTGACCTTGTCTTTTTCAAATAGCTTATCTTTTCCTGATGTGTTCTCGTCTGTCGATCACATGTCTGGGTTGTTTTGTGATCCCAAATTAATCTCACACTTCAACTGCATTCTTTGACTATATGTGTTCCCATAAATATCACACATTAGTCAAAGAGGGGAAAATGTATGCACCCTAAAATGGTCGCCAAGACTAAGGGCTCCCATTCTTCAATTTATCAAATGACAGAATCAATTTATCAAATTCCTGAATCAATGCTTTGCAATATTTTTAATTCAAATCAATCATCTTGATCAAATCGTAATTAATTCAATTATTTTAATATTTCCTAAGGTTTGATCATTTCATCAATTATCTTATTTAATTAAAAGAAAACAATTCCTTTTTATTAAATAAAATAATCTTATTTAAATAAAATCCCTTTTTTAATTAAATAATCTTATCTTATTTAATTAAAATCTCTCTTAATTAAATAATCTTATCTTATTTAATTAAAATCCCATTTTTAATTAAATAAAATAATCTTATTTAATTAAAATAAAATCCCTCTTTTAATTAAATAAATAAAATCCCTCTTTGTGTTGAAAAAGGAAATAAATTAAATAAAAATAAATAAAGTTCCTTTTTCTACACCTTCCTAAGTGGTGGGCTTTTCTCCTCTTAATCATAGCCTTTGATTTTGCCTTTTGAAGATATGAGCACATGGATCAACCAAGATTTAATCTCCACCATTGCTCATTTCTTTTTACCTCTTAATCTCTATCGTCCATTGCTCTTTAAAAGGAAACCTCTCCTTTTCATTTGGAGATACACTTTTATGCTATTGTTATGCTGCAGGTTTGGAAAGCGATTTTGGAGGAGAATTTGAGCACTTGAGCTTGAACATTGCAACTTCTTCTTCTTGTCTTCTTCTCTCATGCATTAATGACAATCCATTTAGAGTAGATTCATATTTCCTTTCAATAGACTAATCTTGCATATTTTCTTCAATAGATTAATCTTGCATATTTCCTTCATAGATTAATTTGCATATTTCTTTTCATGCATTGTTATCATATAGATTAGTTTCCTTTTATGCATTGTTATCATATATAATATCTTTCATTCTCATTTGCAATGCATATTTGGTGATCATGGAGACTAGCATTCTTGCTCTTCCTCTTTGAATCTCTCATTTCATGGTGTACTTGCATGGGCATAACTAGGTCTAAACCAAGGGCCTTCATCACAAACCCTTGCACTCCATGAATAGGGAGCTATGAGTCACCATTTGAGACCTCATTCTTGAGCAATCTTGATTATAATGGCTCATAGAAGTGTGTCAACATTTTAGCACACAGTAACAATATAGTCACTATTACTTAGGAAGATACATTCCCTCAAATCATTTTGAAAATGAACATTTTTTTAGCATAATTGATGCAGTGATTCTAAGTGATGCATTGATGAAGATTGGTACAGATTTGATGACAGATGAATCAAAATATTTTGTTGTCATTGATGTCAACTACTTGACTTAGTTTTTTCAGTATATTACCTGATATTGTGTAAGTGAATTATGAGTTGTGGTATGTTTCTAATATTACTATTATTATGGAAGGTTATATCATGTGTGTTGATGTTAACTTTTCCATCGCGACGTTTGATATGGAGAATTAAGTTAGTTATGTTGGAATGGACTCAAACTAGGTAATTTCTCAAATAGTCAGTGATAAGTAGTAAGTGATTTGATTATTGTTTTAGATCGATGAAGTATTTGATGGAGTGGTTATAATATATCATTTTAAACAATGTCAAGATATTATATATGTAAGCACAAATGATAATGTTAACTGGTACTACTAGTTTAATTGACTAGAAGTGGTGTTAACGGAATGAACAGGTAAACAAGACAAAGTTCTTGAACATGCTATGAAGATTTTTAAATTGGTGATGAAATTTGTTATAACAAAAGGATCAGTGATGATTTTCATAAAGTGGCAAGTTATATATGTGATCTTTGGGACTTACTTGACAGAACATTGATTGAGGTATACATTTGAGAAGGCTTCTTAAGGATGCTTTGTTTCGGTCAAAAGAGGTTTTTGAAATTGCTCAACTACCAAGGTAAAAATGATGAGCAAGCTGACGCAGTCAGAGGAAAGTGTTTTATGAGTTTCTAGATACATTGTATCTTACCTAGAATGATCTGAATCATTCATATATCAGATCTAGGGTTTGTTGTAAGTCAGTGGAAGTGATTCTATAAAGAAGAACAATTGAAGAAGAATAGACAGAGAGAGAGAAGGAAGCTAATTGCAAATTGCAGAAGGATTTGAAGACAGAGAAAGAAAAAGAATCAAGTGTGATTGAGATGAGGAAGAATATACAGTATGGTAATGTATTTTAAAGCTTAAAAGGACCTAATCATGAAGAGGTAGTGCAATTTTCACACATCATTTTATATGTTGCTTTCTAATCATTGTAACCAAAAAAACCCCTAACAGGGTAGATCCTAATAGATCTTTAGAGTAAATCCTCTAAAAAGGTGGCACATTAGCTTGTGTTTAAAGTCCTCTAACATAGCTAGTCCTAATAGGATAAAGATCCTAGTAGGACTTAGGAAAATCCCTTAACAGGGTAACACCTAATAGTGTTTTGTAAACCTTTAACAAGCTAAGCTCCTAACATGATGTATTCCAGAAGAGTACAAATTTTGTGGGTATCATCATGTATGCATTGAAATTTTAGTTATGTTAGTTGTTGTTATATGTTTTGGTGCATAACGTTTAAAGAAGTTGAATTGGTGAAATTGTGTGGATTACTGATTCACCCCTCCCCTCTTAGTAATCAGACCTATATTAATAATTGGTATCAGAGCCTTGGCCCCTTGATTGTGAAGGCCTAAAAACTTTGGGGAAAGATCTAAAGATGTATAAGAAGGAAGCACCTAAGTTCTCTAAGGAAAAATTTTGTACATGGGTAAGCGGGATGAAGCTGCATTTGTTTGGCATTTGAGAGAAAACATTGTATCATCTTACAACAAAGTATGTTTAATCTTCTGGCATCTTAACTCTTGTGAAATAAACTGAAAATTAGAACACAATTCTGTTATGATAGAAATTACAAGTGCTTTGGGTGATACTGAGTTTGTAGATATCAAAGAAATGGATAATGCTAAAGATATGTGGGATAAGCTAGAAACAGTCCATGGCGGTGGTGATCATGTCTTGAAAGATAAAGTAGACATTCTCAGAGGAAAGTATGATGAAATGAGAATGCAGGAAGTAGAGAATATTGGTCAATACAACAAAAGACTTAAGGAGGTTGTCTCTGCTATCAAAGGATCTGGTGTTCAAATTGATGATGATGATGTGGTGAGTAAAATATTGAGAACCCTTCTACCATAATATGCTATTAGAGTCTCTGCTATACAACAACTGATATCTATTAGTCCTAAAAATGTGACTCTAAACTCTTTGATTGGAAAACTTACTACTTTTGAGTTGAGTAATTTTGATAACAATATGCCTAGAATAGATTCCACTTTTAAATCTTACCTAGCTATTGGTTCATCAAGGAAAGGAAAGGAAGTCTCTAACATTTTTGAAGGGAAACATGATTTTGATTGTATCCTATATGAGGAAAGAGAACAAGAAGATTTGGAAGCAATGATAGCAAGGAGTTTACCTAGAGGAAAAGGAAAGTATCAAGGTAAACTACCCTTAAAATTATATTCATATAACAAAATTGGTCATATTGCATCTAGATGTCTTGACAATGATAGGAAGGATAAGTTCAAGAAATTCAGGAACTTCAAAGACAAGATTAAGAAAGCATGCTACCTAGAAGAATATGGAGTGATTGATGAAGAATCAGATGGAAGAGATGATGAGAAAGAGATAGTCTTTGTTCTAGTCAAAGAAGATCCATCAACCGGTGTAGATGAAATAGTGAGGAGAAAGCAATGATTTCAAGCATGAATTATATTGGTGATTGGATAATAGACAGTGGGTGTACACATCACATGACCGTTGATAAAGGAATACTTATTTTAATGGAAGAATGTAATGGTGGTGCAATCAGATTTGGTAATGGTTCACCATGTGTAGTAAGACGTAAAGGTTCTATAACACTAAATGATACTACCAATTGTGATGATGTTTATTGGGCTGAAGGATTAAAGTATAACTTGTTAAGTGTTTCTCAATTTAATAACAAAGGTTTCAGGTTGGAATTTAGTAATTGTGTGTGCAAGATCTTAGGAACATCTAGAGAGTTGATTGCTACTGGGAACAGACTAGAGGTAACCTAATTCTATTGAACTCTACTAATAAACACTGCTTGATTGCTAAAGTTGAAGATAGATGGCTATGGCATAAAAGATTTTGTCATGTTAATTTTGATAATCTGATAAAGGTCAACAAGCATAAATGTGTTAGAGGTATGCCTATATTAGTGAATCCTGAAAATGTTGTGTAAAGAGTGTTAGTTGGGAAAACTAACTAGGTATAGCTTTACAAGTAAGGTCTATTCATCTCAAAACATCCTTAACCTTGTTCACACTGACTTGTGTGGACCGATGAGAACAAAGAGTTATTATGGAGATAAGTACTTTATCTTATTTGTTGATGAATACTCAAGAATGATGTCTTTTATGTTTTTTAAGGATAAATCTAATGCATTCTACATGTTCAAGGTGTATAAGGAAAGAGTTGAAAAAGAAATAGGTAAATCACTCAAATGTCTTAGATCAGATAGAGGAGGTGAGTTTACTTCACACGAGTTTACAATATTTTATGAAGAACATGGAATCAAGAGACAATTATCAGCATCGAGAACACCTCAACAAAATGGAATTGCTAAGAGAAGGAACATATCCATAATTGATTGTGCAAGAACACTGTGGATACAAAAGGAACTGGTACAAACTTTTTGGAGAGAAGCTGTAAGTATTGTTGTTTATACTTTGAATAGGGTACAACTTAAGAAAGGTACAATAAAAACACCTTATGAGCTATGGTATGGTCATACTCCTAGTGTCAATTACTTTGAAATCTTTGGAAGCAAATGTTACATAAAAAAAGGGATGATCAAAATGGTAATTTTGATTCTAAAAGTGATGAAGGAATATTCCTTAGCTATTCTACTAGAAGCAAAGCATATAAGTGTTTGATTAATAATACTAACAAGATGATTGAAAGTGAAAACATTAAGATTGATGAATTTTCTGAAAAGAATGAGGAAGATAGCAAGAAGGAACCAGAAGACTATGAAAATTTTGTTTATGTTCATCCGGTGGATTCATATATAGTACCACAGATGATTGAAGTGTAGAATAAAGCACAACTGGTGAATAATGATGAAGGTAACCAAAGGACAAAACTGATACTCCCAAGGTATGTGAAACTCAATGTGTACAAGATCCGATTATTGGTGACAAAAATGTTGGAATAATGACAAGGAGCAAGGTAATATAAAGGACTTGTCTAATATCTGAACTTGAACCTAAAACTGTTAAAGATTCTTTGGACAATGATGATTGGATTATGGCTATAAAAGAAAAATTAGAGAAAATAGAAAAGAATAACACTTGGACTTTAGTACCAAGGCCTACTGACAAGAATGTTATAGGTACTAAATGGATTTTTGGGAACAAGCTGAATGAGAAAGGAGAAGTTATTAAAAACAAGGAAAGATTAGTTTGCAAAGGTTATGCACACAAGGAAGGACAAGACTATGGAGAAAATTTTGCACCTATTGCAAGACTTGAAGTTGTAAGAATATTGTTAGCATATGCTTCTTATAAAGGATTCAAGGCATATCAAATGGATGTAAAATCTTCTTTTCTGAATGGTGTGTTAGAAGACTAAGTATACATTGAACAACCTGAAGGATTTGCAAAGGAGAAAGATAAAGATATGGTATGTAAATTTCATAAAGATATTTATGGATTGAAGCAAGCTCCAAGAGCATGGTATGAAATATTTAATGTATATCTTATTAAGATTGGTTTTACAAGGACTAGTAACAATAGAAATGTATATATGTAATTTGAAAGTGAAGAAATAACATTGATTGCTGAAAATTTTGTTGATGACAGAATATTTGGTGGAAATGAAACATTGAGCAAGTCATTTGCAGAGGAAATGAGGAAGGAATTTGAAATTTCTATGATAGGAGAAATCAAATTCTTTATTGGACTTCAAATATAATAGAAAAAGAATGGTATATACATAAGTCAATCAAAATATGTGATGGAGATTCTAAAAACTTTAGGCATCAAAGATTCAAAACCAATGGGAACAACTATGATCACAGACTGTAAGTTATCTAAGGAGGATGAATCAAAAGAGGTAAATGAAACTTTATATAGATCCATGATCGGTAAACTACAGTATGTTGTGTACAGTAGACCAGATATTTCACATGTTGTTGGCATTGTTGTGAGGTTTTCATCAAACCCAAAAGACTCACATTTGGTTGCAGTAAAGAGGACCTTTATATATCTCAAAGGAACTGAAGATTATGGTTTATGGTATGGTAAGGATCAAAAAATTTCCTTGAATGTATTTACTGATGCAGATTGGGCAGGAAATGTTGATGATAGGAAGAGCACAAGTGCTGGAACATTCTTTCTTGGTGGAAGATTAGTCTCCTGGACTAGTAAGAAACAAAATTGTATTTCTCAATCTACTGCAGAAGAATAATATGTTGATTCTACTCTTAATTTTTAGCAAGTGGTATAGATAAAATAGATTCTTGAAGGAATTCATGAGAAGGTAAAAGAACCTATTGTTATCTATTGTGATAACACTAGTACAATAAATATTTCCAAGAATCCTGTGATGCACTCAAAGACAAAACACATTGAAATCAAATATAATTTTCTAAGAGAGTAAGTACAAGAGAAGGAGGTAAGGCTTGATTATGTGTCTACTAAAGAACAAGTTGTTGATATATTCACGAAGTCATTACCAAATGATAGCTTTGAATATCTTAGAGGTATACTACGGGTTATTCCCTAATCTGAAGTTAATTAGAGGATGATGTAGATTACATCAGTTCATATGTGTTTATCATAATATTGTATGTATGAATTAATGTAGGGGTGGACAACTTGAAAAGAGGAGAAGTCTTAAGTTTGATACTAAACTGGTATAATGAGAAATAAACATGCAATATTTTGTAAAGTGTACTCAGAGGTGAATGAATGATTTGACACCTTTGACACTATTGTCAAAGGGGGAGAATATGTAAGGGGGAGTATATGTATGCACTTCCCACAAGAGGAGAATATGGAAGGGGGAGAATATGTATGCACTTCCCATAGGGGGAGATATTTACTTTATTCAAAGGAGTATATGAAGGAGTGAGAAGACAAAAGTGGAAGGTCAGAAGCAAAGACAGAAGTGGATACATTTTTGCGAAAATCAGTGATGTTGTTAAGAGTGTTGCCATTAATGCCAAAGAGGGAGATTGTTAGCATAAATGATGCAGTGATTCTAAGTGATGCATTGATGAAGGTTGGTACAAATTTGATGACAGGAAAATCATTTATTTGGTTGTCATTGATGTCAACTACGTGACTTAGTGTTTTCAGTATATTACCTGATATTGTGTAATTAAATCATGAGTTGTGGTATGTTTCTAATGTTTATATTCTTATGGAAGGTTATATCATGTGTGTTGATGTTAATTTTTCCATCATGATGTTTGATATGGAGAATTAAGTTAGCTATGTTGGAATGGACTTAAACTGGGTAATTTCTAAAATAGTTAGTGATAAACAATAAGTAATTTGATTATTGTTTCAGATCAATGAAGTATTTGATGGAGTGGTTATAAGATATCATTTTAAACAATGTCAAGATATTATATGTGCAAGAAAAAATGATAATGTTAACTAGTACTACTATTTTAATTGACCGGAAGTGGTATTAACAGAATGAACATGTAAACGAGACAAAATTCTTGAACATGCTATGAAGATTTGTAGATCGGTGTTGAAATTTGTTATAACAAAAGCATCGGTGATGATTTTTTTAAAGTGGCAAGTTAGTTATGTTATTATTGGGACTTACTTGACAACACATTGATCAAGGTATACATTTGAGAAGGATTCTTCAGAAATTTTCTTTTTGGTCAAAAGAGGTTTTTGAAATTGCTCAACTACCAAGGTAAAAATTATGAGCAAGCCGACGCGGTCAGAGGAAATTTTTTTATGAGTGTCTAGATACATTGTATCTTACCTAGAATGATTTGGATCATTATATCTCAGATATTGGTTTTTTTTTTAAGTCGGTGGAAGTGATTCAATAAAGAATAACAATTGAATAAGAAGAGAGAGAGAGAGAGAGAGAGAGAGAGAGAGAGAGAGAGAGAGAGAGAGAGAGAGAGATGAGNAGAGAGAGAGAGAGAGAGAGAGAGAGAGAGAGAGAGAGAGAGAGAGAGAGAGAGAGATGATTGAAAATTACAGAAGGATTTGGAGATAGAGAAAGAAAAGAAATCAAGTGCAATCAAGATGAGTATGGTGATGTATTTTGGAGCTTAAAAGGATCCGATCATGCAGAGGTAGTGCAGTTTTCACAGATCATTTTATATGTTGCTTTATAATCATTGTAACAACAAAATCTTGTAATAGAGTAGATCCTAACAGATCTTTATAGTAAATCCACTAACAAGGTGGAACATTAACAAGGCTACCCCTAACAGGGTAAAGATCCTAATAGGTCTTAGGAAAATCCCTTAACATGGTAACATCTAATAGGGTTTTGTAAACCTTTAATAGGGTAAGCTTCTAACAGGGTGTATTCCAGAAGAGTACAAATTTTGTGGCTATCATCTCACACCTTGGTTTTATCCCAGTTGGGTTTCCACATGATAAATATGGTGTTTACATTGTGTGGTTGATTACTTATGGATGTATGCATTGAAAGTTTACTTATGTTAGTTACTACTATATGTTTTGGTGCATAAAGTTTAAAGAAGTTGATTTGGTGAAATTATGTGGATTACTGATTCACCCCTCCCCTCTCACTAATCAGACTTGTATTAACACATTCCACCCAAATATCTACTCTTAGGCCAATATTACCTCCATTTCTGCCCAGAGAAGAGCCTATTGGGGAAGAAGAAGAGATAGCCATAAGCAGTGTTGAAGATATTGCACAAATGTGTGCTAGGCTAGAACTGAATGTATAGAGGTTTATACCTTTTAAAGAGTATTATCAAGTCAAGACCAAAGACAATGCAATTATAAGAAAGGACCATTCAAAACAATTCCCCAATAAAAGATTAAAAAAAAAAAGATGAATCTACCATGCTTCAATGGTTCGAGTAAAATTACTGCTCAATAATGGGTCCAAAAATTGGACACCTTTTTATCCCTCAATTCGATGACCGAGGAAAATTCTATCAAATTTTCCATACTCCAGCTATTTGGAATAACCCATGATTGGTGGAATCATGGAATCATCACTCAAGGCCATACAAATATAACAACCTATAGTTAGTTTATGCAAATTATCATTAGTAGATTTGACCAGAGACATTCAAAATTATACTTCAAAGAACTAACACAACTTAAGAAGCATAGAACTATAGAGGAATTTGCAAATTAATTTAAAAATTTATCAATTATGGTTCCTTACCTCTCTAGAAGAAGACTCACTTATCTATTTATCAAGGGACTTAAGGAATAAATAAAAATATAGTAAACCCTTTGGAACTACAAACTGTGGGATAAACAATATAAATGACTATGAAATTTGAATCAAACTCTTCAAAGGAAAAAATAAAAAATTGCTCAACTAAGGCACACCATGAATATGAAGGGCTAATAAAAGACAATAAAGAAAAATAATGTTATTTTTGTGAAGGAAAATGGAGTATGGGGTAGGTATGCTAAGGCACGGAAGCCCTCAAATAAAAAGATGAAGTATTGAAAAAAGGTGTATGTTTCATATGCAAAGAACTGTGGGAACTAGAGCACAAGTGTAGAAAAAGGAGTAAAGTCCATAGAATATAAGAAAAAATCAACAAAAAAAGGAACACCACATAAGAAAGGGAAATATAATAAAGGTAACCTCAAAAACATCCAATCAAGGAGTGAACGAATGGAAAGCCAATGGAGATTTGAGGAGGTTCAACCATAGCTCTGACAACAATCCAAAATTTTATTTTAATTGGTAAACATAAATAGTGAATAATATATTTATAATGTGATTTGTTTATTTTTAATATGACATGTAAGATATGATTTAATTAAGGGAAAAATGTTTCAATTAAAGGATAATTGTGAAGGGCACCCTAGTGCAATAACAGTGAAGGAGAACCACTGTAAGGGCACCCTACCATGCTATTATTAAGGGAGAACTGATAAGGAAACCCTATTGCTAGTACCTTTCCAGGGTTACAATGAAGGGAGAATTACAAAGGCACCCTATTGTAGTATCAGTAAGGGAGAACTGCTATAAGGGAACCCTATTGCACTGTGATCAAGGGAGAACTATTAAGGGCACCCTATTGTAGAAATAGATAAGAGAGAACTACTAACAATACCCTATTGTAGTAAGCAGTTAAGCGAGAACTGCTATAAGGGCACCCTATTGTGTTATAATTAAGGAAGAATTGTGAAGGGCACCTTATCATAGAAATAGACAAGGGAGAACCACTAAGGTTACCCTATTGCGGTAAGCACTTAAAGGAGAACTTCTATAAGGGCACCTGACTACACTGTGATTAAGGGAGAACTGCTAAGGGCACCCTATTACAAAGGCAATTAAGGGAGAACTGCTAAGGGCACCTTTTGTGGTAGTATTTAAGGGAGAACCACTATTAGGGCACCCTACTATACTATGATTAAGGGTGAACCACTAAAGGCATCATACTACAAGGCAAAGATTACATGTCTTTGAAGGAAGACATTATTGGTGAGTGTCAAAATATTCTTGGTGAATGTTGTAATTCATAGACAAGAATTACATCAAAGGTTACATACCCCTAAAATTTTATCTATCAAGGAGAAAAGAAACACTTAGTAGAGGAATATGGAAATGCTACTTTAAATCAAGGGTTATTAAATTCAAGCTCCTAAGGCAAAATGGTATCAAATTTACACATTATAAGTTCATCACATGAAATCAATATTGCTTCAAGACAAGCAATTTCAGGAAGGGCAGACTTTGATGATCCCTTTTTTAGGATAGAGTTTTAGAGTTTAAATATATGATTAAATAAATAAATAATAAAATATAACTAAATCATAATAGACATTACTATAATTATAATTACATTGATTATATATATATAATTATGTTCTATATATATATATATATATATCAAATTTAATAAAATGAAATTTCTCAATCGAGAGAGGATGGTGTGTGTTGAGGAGGTGATACATCATCGCCCTCGATCCATGCACCTGTAACCTTCCTTTCCTTTGTACCCTTGCTTGCTTGGCTTTTTGCTTTGTGTCTTTGTTGGGCTTTGTGTTTCTTTGTTGTATGTTGTTTTTTCGTGGGTTTTTGTGCTCTCTGGTTTATCTCGAGTGTGTATTATTTATTTTGTGTTCTGGTTTGTTATCTCCCTTAACCAATTTGTTGACTTTGGCCATTATCTCAGGGATCATTAATGCCAAACACAAATGAAAATATGGAAGATAAAAATATCCCCAAAGGGAATGGGGAAACAAATAGTGATCAAACTAAAGGTGTTGATGAAAAAATTCTAGCGGGTGTTAATAACTAGAAGCCATCATACAAAGCAACCTTTTTTTTAAGAGAGTGTGCCCAAGTGTCCATCATTGACAGTGTTTAATGGAGGATTCATGGCCCTCAGTTGAATGGGAACAAGAGGATTATTGGGTCCCAAGGGACATGGATGACAAGATGGAGGCGTCATTCAAGGTGGATACCCTAAAGGGGGAGGAGGTGGTAAGGTTCCTCCCTCTACCTTCAAAGTCCTCTCACTCACTCCTAATGATTATATGTTAAAGGTTATTGAAAGTGAACAAAACCGTTTACGAAGTATTGCTATTTTTTTTGTCTATATGGATGCTAATTAATTACCTTTTAGAAAACAAATTTGATGATTGGATTGGAAATGTTTGGGGGAAAAAATAATTTATGCGAGGTTTTTCAGAATGATGCATAAGGGATTATTTATTGTAGTTTTTAAAACATGCAATATGAAGGTACAAGTTTGAAAAAAGAATTTTTGGAATGTGGGTTAATCCTTCTTTAGGGATTTTCCATGGTATCCTAGAGGGGATTTAGAGTAGGCTATTTCTCGATCTAATCCAAATGGGTTGGAAATTAAGAATGTCCCCACCAAATGTTTTCCCTTCTTGTCAAAATTTTTTAAACCTATCCAGAACCTTCTTCAAATTGAAGAATCTAGGGTAACCTTACCACATCTAAACGCTAGGGTTTTGATTTCCCTAAATCTAGAAGTTGACATTCCTAAGAAAATTTCTTTAAATATTGAAGAGAAAACCCTTGCTAGGATTAAGTAATACTGAGAGAGGGGGGGTGAATAAATATTACAACACTTTAAACATGAACTTAATCAATTCCAACTTAACTAGATAAATACTGAAATGAAAAGAACATAAACACAAAACACATAACTCATAACACCATGAATTTTTTTCGAGGAAACCCTAGCCAAGGGAAAAATCAAGTGGGGATGGTACCTACAAGTATGTACTAAAATTATTGTGCCCCTGTTAGGAGACCTAGCCCTATTAAGAGCTGGTTATTACATTAGCACATTTCCTTGTTAGAGGAATACAAAACCTTGTTAAAGGTATACTGAGCTCACTACTCATACAATCAGAAATATGATTCTATTACAATTATTTTCTCAATAGTGAGCAATACAAGCATCCACTATGCTTAGGTAGTTCCAGTTGTAGCTTGCATCACCATCTGTTTGATTCTGACATCACAATGTATTCATTTAGGGAGAATAATTCTAGTACCCTTGACCTTTCTAAAATAGTTATTGGAATAAATAAGGAAAAAATCCCAAGCTTGCAATGATAATAGTGATAATTCTTCTGATGCAATTGAGGGTAATTATAGTGTCTCCTTGACTAATCCTTTATTCAAGGATGAGATAGAATTTGTACCGGCCCAACCCCATGAGAATGGAATGTCCCAAGAGGAGGCTCATCCTAAAATCCCTTATGGAGACAATGCTCAAAAGAGGTCCATTTCAAAATAGTTGGCTCTAACTATTATCAATGAGAGAGCTGAAATATTTGGGAAACTTAAGCTAATCCCCCAACAAAATAATGAGCCTTTGATTGAAGTAGGACCTAATAATGATGTCACTAGTAAGGAATTAGCCCTATTTAATACTAAAATGGACATGGATGGGGCCAAATAGAACAATGAGTCTCCTCCATTTGTGGAAGTCACTAAGAATAAGAAAATAAATACCTTATATAGACAATGCATTTTTCATGCTAACAGGGACATAAAAACTCCTAAAAAGGGAGGGGACATACCAAATTATTTTAATAGATTATACAAGAACTAGAAAAATCTTTCCCTTAGCAATAAATGACTTTGAGACTAGAAAGTTGGAGTGTTAGGGGGTTGGAAATGAGAGACAAAAAATATGTGGTTAGAGACTGGTGTAATAAGATGAGGGAAAAATGCTTCATCTACCTACAAGAGATAAAAGTGGTGGGATTTATTGCCTCTACCACACTAAAATTTATTTCGAACCAAGCAAAATATTTTGTTACTGGTCATGAGAGGGGGAAGGGAGGAGCTATAATCTTGGTTGGACCTAGATGGGTCTATCACATAGTGAATTTTGGTGTTTCTCCTAGCAATAAGGCATGTTGGGTCATTGTAAAATTTCAAGGAAAAGATATTGGTAGATGTAACATTTATGCACCCAATTATTATAGAGAGAGAGAGAGAGAGAGAGAGAGAGAGAGAGCTGTAATTTGGGATTGGGTTTCCTCTTCTCTCCCCAAGGCTCACTGGATTTTAACAGGTGATTTTAATATGCTAGAATGTCAGGAAGACAAAATTGGGGATTCAAAGCACATGAGGAAAGACAATGAACAATTCTTTTGGGAAAAATGAAAAAGGAGATTAAATTTAGTAGACTCACTAGAGAGGAAGAAAGAGTGCTTAAAGGGCATTTGGTACACATATTGTAACAATCAAACCAATAATAAGATAACATGCTGTAGACTTCATAGGATATATGAAGATGCATCTACTTTTACCTTCTACAGTGATTGGGATAATAATTTGGTTGTGGTCAATCCTATGACTATGTCTGATCACTCTCCCATTAGTGCTCTGATTAAGATTGAAGGCCTTCTCTCTCTCAAACTAAGAGCCAAGGGAAAAAATGCATTTAAAATCAATAATTCCTTACTTAGGGATGAGGATAATATGGTTGCTATAAAAATGGCTACCTATCTCTCTAAGTTTTTTAATAAGGATGGTGTGCCTATTGAAAGATGGGAATCTCTTACCGATTTGTGGAGAAAGATGTTTCAATTTATAGGAGAGAAAAATGCTATGGATAGTAATAAGATGTAGGAGACACTACAGGGGAAGCTAACCAAGTTGGAGGGCATTCTTTAGGAAAAAGGAGATGACACTATGGTGGAGAGGTAACTTGTTCAAGTTAAGATGGAGCTCTAGAAGATCCAAAACTTTAGAATCAAAGGGAAGATAATTAGACCAAAGATGAATGGGCTTAAAGAGGGAGATAAAGACTCAAGATAAATTTTCAATATAATCATACATAATTAGAAGAGGTAAATGATAGAGGAAATAAATCTTGATGTTGAAGTGTATAATGATTTGAGGAGATTAGAAAGGCATTTTATCACTTCTATAGTAAATTATTCACATTAGAACATAAAAAAAGGAAAATACACAAAGATGGCTTAGTGCTTCAGTATGATACCAAGAAATATTCCAAGGAGGATGCAAGGAAGTTGTCATAAGAAATCACTATCTCTAAAATTGAGGAGACCATCAAGATGTTGGCCAATAGAAATTCCCCAGGTCTTAATGGGTTACCGATATAATTCTATAAGAAAAATGGGGATTGGATTAGTGAGGATCTCCTAAAGGTATATAATGAAGCCTATGTTAGAGGATTTCTTGGGAAAATATCAACAAAGGGCTGATAAAAATTCTACCCAAAGAGGGGGATAGAAAACAAGTTAAAAATTGGAGGCAAATTACACTGCTTAATCTATCATATAAGATTATTTTCAAGACCCTACAAGGAGGCTCACAAATATATTATGTAAAATAATTTCAATCACACAATGAAGGTTCATCAAAGGGAGATACATCTTTGAGAATTTGATTACTAGGTGAGAGGTAACGCACTAGGCAAAAGAGGATGGGAAAAATGCTTCTATGATTCTAGTAGAATTTTCAAAAGCCTATGATAGGATAGAATGACCTTTTGTGTGGGGGATTATGGAAGCATTTGGTTTTCCTCTATATTTTTGCAGATGACTAGAGATATTGTTTCAAGATTCCTCTATAGTGATTAAGGTGAATGACAATCTTTCTGAGCCTATTCATCTCCAGAGGTCTATTACCAAGGGCGTCCTATTGCCCCTACTATATTTGTGATTGTAGAAGATGCACTTTACTACATCTTGAGGAGCCTAGAGTTGGGGACCCCAAGCATAGGAATTAGGCTTCCTAATAATGCAACATTGCTGAATGCACAATTTGTAGATGATACCACTTTATTTCTTGAATTATATTAGGAAAATTTGATAATATTATAGACAGATTGTGGTTTTTTTGTGCATCTTCTAGGGCCAAAGTGGCTCCTCAAATATCCACAATTATTGGATGGTCTGAAAACCCTCCTAGATGGATGACATAAAAAGGGTGGGGGTGGGTAGGACCTTCCAAAATCACCAGATACCTATGGACACCTTTTTCAATCAGCCTTTCTATGAATGATATGTGGGACTGGATTTTTTCCAAGGTGGAAAAGAAACAATTGAAGTGGAAAACTCGTCTTCTATCATATATGGAAAGGATCATGTTGTTCAGAAGGCTTTGTAATCTCATGCTATATATTATTCTTCTACTTGGCTCTTCTCTAACTATCAGGTGACCAAATTGGAAAGACTTCTGGGGGAATTTTTATGGTCTAATGAATAGGGAATTAAGAAGAGGCACAATGTGCCATGGGATTGGTGTTGCACTCCTAAAGAGCTAGGTGGTCTTGGCCTAAGGGACTTCAAATCCCAAGGGATAGCCCTAGCCTCTAAATGGATCTATAAGTCTATTCATGGAAATGAACCATGGAAGGTATAAATTAGAAATAATATCAGATTATCCAAATGGAAGAGAGGTAAAGGATGGAAGGAATTAGGATTGTGTGACATGATGATGAGATATTTTGAGGTTAAACTATTCGGGTCTTCTATATTCTCCTCGTCATGGAAGGCCTAGAATCATGTTAGAAGGCTACTCTATTTTGGAGAAGCAATTGGTCATTCTCCTACATACTCAGTGGTGGACAAATATTTTTGGTGGAGGGTGAAACTTAATGATAAACCTCTTGCTTTAACTCAGTGCTTCTCTACTAAGGATTAGAACGCTTTGGGCATTGTCTCCTTTAGTGATCTCTTGGTGAGTAACTGTCTAGGCACATGGAATTAATTATGTGAAAAATTTGGCATCCCTCTTTTGCACAAGAAGACTTATACACTGGTGGGAAAGGTCACTAGGCCCTTCTTCCTAATAGGATTTTGTCTACTAACCAATTTTTGGAACAAATGAAGTGGATTAATGGTACTCTTATTAACAATATTAAAGTGAAACAAATATATCAGATGCTCAAAGGTGATTCAAATATCCTAAATTGGATTAATGAGTCTGGGGACATTTATTGGTCAAAGTCTAAGTGGCTCTTTGCTTTTAACCATTTTTGGCACCAACCCTTTGAACCCAAGAAGCAATGCTTAAGATGGCTGATTTTTCTTAAAAAGGTTGTTGTAGGAGATGTGTTATCTACTATTCTCTTATCCCCTATTGTTTTTCCTTTGTGCAATACCAATGAGTCTAGTAGTCATCTTTTCTTTGAATGTTGGTTTTCAAAACTTGTTTGAACTTTGTTTATTGATCACCCAATAATTTGGAACTCTCGCCCTGGCTTGACGTGGATTGAAAATCTTGTTGGTTACGTTGATGGATTTGATAATAAATTGAATACATTGGTCTATTATTTTGTGAAATTTTTTGGTTTATATGGATTAAGAGGAACGAGGAAGTATTTCAAGGAAAAGGGGGGAATCTTATTGAGTTTAATAGAAATCTCATCTTCCTTCATATAATATTGCAAGTCTCTGTTGTACTAGAGATCCCAAGAACCAGGTTCATGATTCTGGTACAGGAGAGAGTTCTATTGATTTATAAATCTAACATCAAGTCAGCCCACTTCTTGAATGCATACAAGGACATACTGGATCAAGAAGAATTGAAGGCACTTAACCAATTTTTTAGGATAAAGGCTAATCAGAAGAGGACATTGAAAGTAAGAACAAGGATGCAAATCCCACTAATGCACCAAGTTGGGAAGCAGTTATTGAACCAAAGATTGATCCCCCTTTGGTAGAATTGAGACAGAGAGAGCTGAGGGTAGTAATAATATCATAGGGTAGTGGGATGTTAAAGTTATGTTTATATTATGTAGATCAACTTGTAATCAGCTCTCTCAATCTTCCTTTTTTGTATTGCGAAGTATGCTCCTCATAGACAATTACAACTATTTTGGCATCTTTTTGAGGTAAAAAATAGAAATGTAAATGACATAATGACTACTTCCCAAAGAAGGGGTACCGACAATTAGCGATTGATGAACATGTATATCTTGGCCAACTATTTCTAGTATAAAAAATTTAATAAAAGAAAATTTAATAATGACTAATAACAATATTAAATAAAATTAATATATAAAATAAATAAATACATAATAATGTTATAAAAAATAATAAATATAATATTAAAATATTAAATAATCATATTTAAATCAAATAGTATCATTTCTATAATATAATTTGAAATATACATAGATCATATATTATCATAATTTAAAACTTATATATATATATATATATGAAACTGTTGAACAAGACGAATAACTGAGAGGGGGGTGAATCATTTATTCCCACTCACTTTATAAAACTTTTAATTTGTCTGTAAACTCATAAACAACAACAATATCAACTTTTGATCTATCAGTTAACCACATCATGCATCATAACATATATGAATATGAAAGCTCAGAAACATGGACACAAGGAACACCAAGATTTACGTGGAAACCCAAACTGGGAAAAAATATGGAGAAGCTAATTCTCATGAAATGAAACACTGATTAAGGTGATTTTTACAAAGTCTCATTGCCTATTGTTCTTACTATAGGTTGGCTCATTTCCAATTGGATCACTTTCGGTCAGGCTAACTACCATTACAAATGAATATGTCTAACTGCCAATACAAGTATCACTAAACAATGATGAACCGATAGAATTGCATCTATCTTTGCATAAAATAGTTCAACAATTAAGCTTTGTTACCATTACCACCAGTAGATCTGAATTTTGATCTTCTCTTTATATATTACTTTCTGATCCACTACAAATCGGTATGCAAGCCACTTCTTGATTTTTAATAAACTGCCTCATTAAACTTATGTTCACATACAAAACTACCACAAGTTCACCATTTTTCCTCCTTTGGTAACTCACACTGTTTGCACTGTGCACCATCACATGTCATCCATAATACAAATACAAAAAGTTTCTCCTCTATTTATATGGATATTTGACCATACATATGTCCGACAAATCAAATGTGTGTGATGACCCCAATTTCAAAAGATATTACAATTACATTAAATTCATTACCATGGATCCTAAATCTAGGACACACCTAAGAAAACATTAAAAAACACTACCCAATTGCCAAATATAGCTCTTACATAAGATGTTTACCATGCATGTTATTTTTATAGATATTGTTGGTATGCCATAGTCAAGACCATGTCTTGATTACCAAAACATATGAACCAACTAATGAGTGAAACAAGATAGAACAAGTCTAGATAAAGATAAAAAAACCAATCTGATGAACAACACCATTGTCCAACTATCAGAAATAACTGGAAGAACATTGAAAGCATAAAAATCACCAGAACCCAACAAACAACTTCATATTGATCACTAAAAAAATGTTTTAATCCATCTTTGATGAATTCCTTAGTTTGTATTTTGGCATTCCACATCTTCTCCAAGTTTGTTACCCTTTCCTTTGATTCCTTCAATTCTTGACTGACTTCCTTGTGCCTTTCTTTGAATTTCTTTATTTTCTCTCAACTTTGTGAAACAAGCATTCACTTCCTTCAAATTCTCTTTCACCTCTTCATTTTTTGATTCGGTACCTTCAATATCACTCATCATAATTTTTCAATCTTCTTCAGTTTAGTATCCTCCATCCATCTATTCAAACATCCAAGTTCTCCCTCAAGTGGTTAAGCTCTATCTACAAGGGACTAAGCTCTGATACCAATTATTGGACAAGCCAAATAACTGAGATGGGGAGTGCATTCATTATTTCCACACACTTTATAAATCTTTTACTTTGTTATAAAACTCATAAACGACAACAATATCAACTTTTGATCTATTGCTTAACCACATCAAGCATACATAATATATATGAATGTGAAAGTACATAAGCACCAACACAAGGAATACCAATATTTATGTGGAAACCCAAACTGGGAAAAAACATGGAGAAGCTAATTCTCATGAAATGAAACACCGGTTAAGGTGATTTTAACAAAGGATCACTTCCGGTTGTGCTCAGTATAGTTTGACTCATTGCTAGTTGGGCTAACTACCCTTACAAATGAATATGGCTAATTGCTTATACAAGTATCATTGACAAAAGATGAATTGATAGAATTGCATCTAGCTATACATGAAAGAGTTCAACAATTAAGGTTTGTTACTATTTCCACTAGTAGATCTGAATGTTGATCTTCTCTTCATATGTTACTATTTGATCCAATGCAACTTGATATGCAATCTACTTCTTTGATCTTCAATAAAATGCCTCACAAACCTCTATTCACATACAAAACTACCACATGTTTACATTGTTTCCTCCTTCAGAAACTCACACCCTTCACACCAAACCATCACATGTCATCCATAATACAAATAGAAAAATGTTCTCCTTTATTTATATGGATATCTAACCATATATATGTCGGCCACACCAAACATGTGTGATGGCCCCAATTACAACAGATATTACAATTACATTAAATTCATTACCATGAGTCCTAAATCTAGGACACACTTAAGGAAATATTACAACACCCTACACTAGGACCAAATATAGGTCTTACATAAGATATTTACCCTGCACGTTACATTTATTGATATTGTTGGTATTCCACAACCAAGAACATGTTTTGATTACCAAAACATCTAAACCAACTGATGGATGAAACGTGATATAATAGATTGAGATAAATATACCAAAACCATTATGATTAATTTACCACCATTGTCGAACTGTTACAAACAATTGGAAGAACATTGCAGGTATAAAAATCACTAGAAAATGATGAAAAACTTCATATTAATCATAAAAAAACATACAAGTGTATCAAAACATGAAGCCCATGAGTATAACCAAGTACACCTGCCATACACCATCAAAACTATCCATGACTGAAACTTTTGTTATATAACTGACAACCAATAGATACATATCCAAAACTGTCAATAACCAGCTGATACCGCCAGGATGTTAGTATGAGGGTTTTGACATTAATGATAAGAAATACCAATAACAACTCAATAGGTCTAACAATCTCCCCCTTTGGCATCCATGGTAAAACACCAAAATAAAATGAACTTCTTGATTCCAAAATATTTGCAACCAAAAACTCCCCCTGACTAGATGTATCATTTTTGTTTTCCTCTTTCTCTCCCCCTTTTACCACAATAGAAAAGGGCCAAAAAAATTTATGTCAAAGAAAGTCAAAGAAATACGATATTTTTAACTAAAAAGAAAGTCAAAGAAATATGATAGTTTTAACTAAAAAGAATTTCTTGTGCCTATCCTTCAGAATTGGAAGCTCCTTCTTCCAATCAACAATGACAACCCCCATCTGAGCACATAGACTATCACACTCCACCAATTTTTCAAAATATTTATTCTAGTCCAAAGACTGAAACCACCTCTCATAATTCTCTTCCCTATCAAGTATACTAGTAGCATGGTCCAATCAGACCTAAACCAGGTCCTTCACCAACCAATTTTTTTATCAGCTCTTCTCTCTATCTCTACAATAGTACCCATTCTGACTAAATTTCACCGATTCTAATTCTCTGCTTTCCATATTGATCCTTGAAGATATCATCAGTCTTTCCAATCCCATTCAATTATTTCTCAGCCACTTCACTTTGACCTCTAAAATTGTCTACAAAAACAAGCCACCAAATATAGTACTTGTATATTTCATTAATATCCTTCACACATCCATTCATCTCACCAATAGTCTTTGAAAGTCAAAGAAAGTCAAAGAAATATGATATTTTTAACTAAAAATAATTTCTTGTACCTATCCTTCAGAATTGGAAGCTCCTTCTTCCACTCAACAATGACAACCCCCATCTGAGCACATAGACTGTCACACTCCACCAATTTGTCAAAAGATTTATTCCAGTACAAAGACTGAAATCACCTCTCATAATACTCTTCCCTATCAAGTATATTAGTAGCATGGTCCAATCAGACCTAAACCAGGTCCTTCACCAACCAATTTTTTATATCAGGTCTTCTCTTTGTCTCTGTAATAGTACTCATTCTGACTGAAGTTCACCGATTATAATTCTCTGCTTTCCATATTGACCCTTGAAGGTATCATTAGTCTTTCCAATCCCATTCAATTCTTTCTCAGCCACTTCACTCTGACCTCTAAAATTGTCTACAACAATAAGCCACCAAATATAGTACTTGTATATTTCATTAATATCCTTCACACATCCCTTCATTTCACCAATAGTCTTTGAAAGTCTATGCTTTGTACTATCACATTTCTTCATTATAAACTTATCCACTATACGGTAATCTGCACCAAACTACAACAACTCAATCTCAACATTCATCACAAGTTCAGCTAGTAGCATACCAGAAACACTAGATATCATGACCCTTTTACTGTTCAAGTGATCAACTATCAATTTCATTTCCCATTTATTATCAATTGATGAATAATCGGTCCACAAACTATCAATCCTTTTGTACTCTTCATTCTCCAATAAATATTTCACCATATCAGAATCCACACGATTAGATTTTTTTAGAGAAAGCACATTTTTCTCTACTTACATCCCTTCTAGCACACTCTTTTCCTCAGCTTCTTCTTCTTCATTATCTTCTAAAATGGTAACTATCTCTTTTCCTCTAACATATATCTTTATTTTCTTCAGTTCAGGAGATGAACCACCAACAACCTAATCAAGTCTCTTATGACCAGAGAAGGATCCCTCCTTACCATGAATTGATGACAAAGCACTAGAAACAACCAATCCAAAACTAATACACCTTTTTATAGATAATAAATATGCCTAACACACATTTTCACTGTTCTACAACATATTCAAATATCTAAAAATCTTCTTACCTATAGGAATGTCGGTCCTCCATTCAACATTTTCATATCTAGGTAAAGACCTCATGAATTAAAAGACCAAACACATAACTAATGACCCAAATTTTAAATCATAACCACCTTCAACTGTCATCTTCATATTTTCAAGAAAATTTTCTAACAACATTTTTGACATATCCATTTGCACATTCCTTTTTACAATCTTACATGAAATATACACAACTAATGTAGAAGTTGAACCATCATGATTTCAAAATTAAATCTTATATGAAATACCATAGGTGAGATACCTCATTATCAGATCCTCAAGAGTATTGATTAGAAATGCACGCTGGTCTTGACCAATCTTAGTAAGAGATTCTACCTCTTGATAGATGACAAAATTCTTTCCAGGAAACATGTCGACGCTGCGTAATCCAATAATTGCTTCAATTACCTCCTTTGATACCATATATGGTTTTTTCCAGCACTAGGGTTTCACCATGAAATCAAATCAATAGGAACAAGACTAATTATCTATCCTTGCACTAGGGAAATTCACCCCAAATATTCAATCTAAGATCTCTAATTCTTTGCATATTCTTCAAAGGTAACCCAGATTCTAATTTCTTAATGTGGTTGTGATCAAATTCCTTCAGTTCAAACTTCTTCATTTTGTTCGCTATGGGTACATTGACACCACAAATAGCGAATTTAGGTGCCATAATATCTTCACAAGTCTTCTTTCTCAGGCTCTTTGCAATTTGAAATTTTTCTCTTTATGCTACAATACCAAATGATTTAAAAATTCTACCTTGAAAGCCACTAAACATCATGATTTATTTTCCCGCCAAAATTTAAATATCATTGACGCAATCCAAGTACACACCAAAGCATCTTGTCATCATTATTAATCTTATCCAACCTACCAAAAACAAGCTACTTTCCATTGGTATCACTTCAGAGCAGGGGAGGTAAATGATTTAACATGTTAAAACTCCCCTTGAGCCAAAGCATTCGGTTCAATTATCATAAGAGCTAGTGTCGAGATCTGGTACCATAGGACTCTCCACACCAAAAACATCTTTCTTCTTTCAAGTAATATTAGTCTTTTGAGATTCAATTGAGACATTATTTCCACTCTCAATATTTACCGAAGCACCACTAAATCTGCATGTGTTAGCATAATGACCCATTTGACTACACTTGAAACAATTAATATTCTTTCTACTGGATTTTACTAACTGAATCTTAGATATGCATTGACTAGCCTTGTGACCATATTTGTGAAATACATAGTGATTGCCATGAAATATACCATTCAATGCATTCTTCTTTCCTAATTTGAAGCTTGACTCTTACATTCCTTTTCTTTATGAACAAACTTATGACACTTAAATCATTATACCTTCTAATCCTTTGTCATCTTGCAATCAACTGCCTTATGAGATAACTTCTTTCAAACATAAAAACAACCATTAAAATATAAGTACCTTTGAGCATTTAGTTGTCTTACCAGAGGTCTTCTTGTGGATGTATTCTATTTTCTAACCTTTCTTGTTACTTCAACCTTTGTATCTTCTTTAATTTCCTTATCTTTGCCTTTGTCCTTCTGATTTGAAAATTCACCAGTAAACCCTAATCCTTCCTAATCTTAGTGACTCTTCTTCATGGCTAATAGGTGATCCAAAGTAGTGTACATTGGGGCATGACCTTTTGCAATGTGGCATGTTTTTTGGTTGTTTAGTTCATGATCCCACATATTTATTGTCAATCATGGTTATGTATGTGTACTTATGTGGAACATTCTTTACATATTCCCACCAAGTCCTTGCTAAGGGCTTGGGTGTATTAGAATCACCTCATAATATTACATTGCATAGGTTCTGCCTAGGTTGACTATGAACATGCATGAGCTAAGATAACACTTTTTGTTTTAGATTTTTGTCCATGCAGGGGAACCTCATCACCCTTTCGTTTCTAGCATGTAGTGCATAAATGCTCTTTCAAACTCAAAAACTAGGAAATGATCTCCACATTTAACACAACATTATCCCCCCACCCCTCTTGCACTTGTAGTTGCACATTCATTTTATTCTATTTGCATTAAGGAGCTTATTTTTTTTCATCATCTCTATCCATGTCCCTACCATTCACTATGGAACACACAAAATATTGAATTAATTTCATATAGGTGCATTCATTTAGTTGCATTAGTGACATTGCATAATTGCATCCATTTTAGTATGTCCATTTGATGCATTAGTTACATATTTGTGTTTTGCAGTTCAAATTTCATTTCATTTCATTATGTTGCATGAAATATTTCTCACAACTCATCCTAGTCCTTTCATTTATTTTATATTCATTGTATTGTAATTCATATTTTAATCATATTTCATCTTCATTACATCATATTGTATAATCATTTTTTCTCATCACTCTTCATTTTAGGACATTTTCATTTATCATCATTCTTTTGTGCATTTATCCATTACTAATTGCATTATAATTATCATCTTTCATGATTACATTTACCATCACATCATTAGATCCATTAGGTTGCATATGCATTCACATTCATATATTGCATTTAAGTCCACTTCTCTACTCATTTTATGCACAACATTTCAGTGATCCATTTTCATCATGTGTGTGTGTGTGTGTGTCATATTATTAAATATAAATAATCTCATAAACATGTATATCATATATCCATTTCACATATAAATCACAATCCATATCATGATATCCATCTGCATCATAGACCTGTTAGAGCATTATACATACATAATCACACATCTTGCATAGCATACAATCCATATCACATCATATATGCTTATGTACCTACATCACAAATATATTAACATCACATATAGATCTCATCCTGCATCATACACATGTTAGAACATCACACATGATTCATCCTGCATCACAAGTGTTAGTCCCACATCTATACATAATATCATCATATTCATGCATAATCATCATAAGCACATACATACACATAGAACCATAACATATAGAATCACTTTCATTTATCATCCATAAACATAATTAACGTCTATCATAAGAGTCCAAAGTCCATCATAAGTCCATAATAATGACTACATGAGCATAATAAATGCATAAAAATATACATCTCATGCATATATATAAATGAAAAAATGTGTGCCTATGATGTGGTGTGAGATTCTATCTCACACTGCCCCCACATGAATCTATGGGTCAATCCCAACCACCCTTAGCTCCATCACCTCTAGGTGCTCAAGGTGCATGCATCCTAACTGAATGACCTGAAGCCACAAAGCCTCCTCTCCCTATCTATTCTATACATGACCTCTCAACAAAGGAAGGAGCTTTGAATCCATCGGGTACCACCTAGAAGTATAGGTCTCTATAGTACTCTGCCTCTCAGGCTCTCCTCTCAACTAACCTATATGCATCCATGGCCTCGGTCATTCTGTGTGCAAAGCCTAATATAGTTAGCATCTAGTGGGATAACTCCCGCTCTATCTTGTAATATGCTAAGTAGCCTATGCCTCCTATAATGAGACCCTTAGTTTGTTAGTCTCATGTCTAAACTCATCAATATTTTCATCCCTAGCACCTAATCCCACCTATGTCCACTCCTCTCCATCCCCTTCATGCTCTCCTAGTGCCTCCTCTTCCTTGGTAGCCTCCCGTACTGTAATGTCTAGGATTTTCTATAGGTTATCCATGCAACCCACTATGCATCCCTCTCTGCTTGAATTGTGGGTAGCTTTGTCTATAGGTTATCCTTCTATGGTAGGGATATGTAGCTCTCTAACTTGAAGGCTATGGCCCTCATTCTTGCCTCTTCATGGAGCCGACTATGGAGCTGACAGATTCTCCCCAACCCACCACCATGCATAGCCCCTTCCCCATACCTTCCATTCTTGGTGATACTCTATCCTCGACGCACTGTCAGTTCGGCGGTATTTCTAGTCAACTCACCTTCCACACAATCATCATCTGTACATTGCATGATTTATATTTATAAGGCCTAAGATAGCATTTAGATAAAAGGCTCAAAATAGTTTTAAAGTTAATATAGTTAATATGCCAAAATGAGCATTATTTATTAATTAATTCAAGAATTCAGTTGAATTCTATTTATTAAACTATTATAATCAAGTTGTTTTACTAAGAATTTAACATACAATTTAGTATGTTTTCAATTTAATGATTTCAGCTTGGATAGGATTAAAAACAAATAAAACTATTATAGTCTTATACAATAATCTTTTTTTCACATAAGGATTAAAATGGGGGGATGGATGGATAGATTAAGTGTAGTTATAAAAAAAAAATTAATTAATTAATGATATTTTAATACCTAATTTGAAATAGATATATTCAAATGTTTCTTTTTTATTAATGTAATTATAGATTCTTTGAAGTATTAGAAATGATACAAAATTTGAATAGTTTGAAATAGAGTAAACAAATTAATTATGTATCACTCAAATGAAATTCTAAATATGTTTTTGATATTAAAAGCATCCAAAGCAAGGGGGTTGACCTAGAAAGAAAACATGAGGCAGAGCTTCAAGGGGACCAGTTACAACAAACTAACAACACAGTAATAACACATAGTTAGCATATCCCTTCCCTTAACATCAAAAACAACATCCAAAAATAATTAACCAAACTACTCCTCAGGAAAACAACAAAGGAAATTTTCACCCTACTACTATCAACATAAAGAAAACTACCAGTAACAACAGTATCAGCCCGCAGGGATATAAACCAACTAAAAGTATCAATATTTTTAACCAAGCCCATAGGGCTGAGAAGATAGTTATGCAACGAAAAAAATTAAAAGTAAAGGTGGGAATAAGAATCCCACCGCTCCACTTGGACCCACCTGGGCACCGAATTATGTTTCACTAGGACGAGAAGTGAACAATTGGGCCCAATCATCTGTTGGAAAGTTACAATGGAAACAATTTTTGTTTTTTCATTGATGTCAAACCTTAACTGGTGAGACTATTGCTATCTATTTGAGTACCATATCTATTGATTGATGAAGAAGATTTAACAAGAAGACCAAGTGGAATGGTTGAGTTATGGGAAATCACAAGGGTATTTGATCAGTTGGCACATTGGCAAAGTAATGTGTTGTTTATCTTCTGATGATAGTTTTTGAGAATAGTTTATGCCAAGCAAAGTCTGTGATGACCGAGCGCCAGTAAATTTACAAGGAAACCACTGATGACCGAGTGGAAGAACACAGTGTTGGCCGAGTAGCATTATTTTGGTAATTGTTGAGATTTGAGATCTCTGGCCGACATAATTGATTTTATTGGGATATGTAAAGTTAATTGAGGATAAGCACGATTGGTCCACACTATTTAAATGCATGTGTAAATGTAATTAATGCATGGATCAAAGATTTAATTATTGATTGCTTTGGATAAGCAAATTAAATGTAAAGATGGAAAGATCCATTAGATCTGACCTAACCTAAGATCTATGATCTTGATTAAGAGGCAAAATATTTATCTGACCTAGATGAAGAGGTATATGATAACCTCAAGGGGATATTCATGAGTATGATATGTATGCAAGATGATTCCATAGTTAATTGACTGATTGGCATGATCTAGCAGAGAAGGCTGAACAAAGATGTAGAGAGTTGCAAGAGTGATTTCTTCACGGATTTCCAAGTAGATCTGAAGATTGAAAAGAGAATGGAGGCCACTCAGTGAATTAGCATTAGAGATGAATTGGATCTGGATTTGTAAAGTAAGTTGTATGTATCAGATCACACCTGTTGATTACTTTCTAACCATTGTATCAGCCAAAATCCTTTAACTAGGTTGACCTAACAGTCATTATATAAATCCTTTGAGCAAAGGTGACATTTAGGTGGAATGTTCTAAGTCCTCTAACAAGGCCACTCCTAATAGGGTGATTAAATCCTTTAACCAGGTCACATTTAGCAATGTGTTTTGTAACCTTTAATAGGGTTGGCTCCTAACAGATCTCACTTTAGAAGAGCGAAAACTTGATAGCATGTTATTGGTGGTTTTTCCCAATTTGGGTTTCCATGTTAAATATTGGTGTCAACTTGTGTGAATGTTTATGTTGTGTTTTATTGTTAAGTTTTCGCAAGTTGATTAGAATGAACAGTAACACTACATATGTATGTTGTTGATTTATGCTATTGCTTCCAAGTAGATCTGAGTTGTTCAAAGTGGTATAAAGTTTAATTTGGTACATCTAGACCTGAGGATAACCGATCCACCCCCCCTCTCAGTTATTCTGAATCCATTCTAACAATTGGTATTAGAGCTTTCGTCTCTTGAAAATAGTTTGAAGGTGCTTGGAGAAAAAGATCAAGATGTATAAAAAGGAGATACCGCAATTGAACAAAGATAATTTCCCTACATGGAAGAGTTTGATGAAATTGCATTTGGCTGGCATTGGTGATTCTGCTAAGCACTATGTTGAACATGATTATGTAGCCCCCACTGCACCAGCCATAGCTGCACAGTTAAGAGAAAAGAAGGAACACAATCAAGCAATGTTGGAGATTGCATCATCTCTGAACTATCATGAGTTTGAAGACATAAAGAACTATACAAATAAAAAATAGATGTGGGATGCCCTTACAACCATCTATGGAGGAGATACAAATGTGTTGAGAGCCAAATCTTAAATTTTAAGAGGAAAGTTTGATGAAATGAAAACGCAAGAAGGAAAAAATATAGTTCAATATTATGGTAGGATAAAGGAAATTGTAAATGCTATTAGAGGAGCTAAGGGAATAATTGATGATAACACCATCATGAGAAAGGTACTGACAAAACTTCTTCTTGTTTATATTATTAGAGTCTCTGCAATTCAAGAGTGAAGATGTACTCCTAATAATAATTTTACTTTGGAAGTCTGGTAGGCAAACTTACTGCATTTGAGATGTCAAATTTTGATAACTATACTCCACAAGCTATTAAATCTGCATTCAGATCCCAGTTGATCCTTAACAAATCAAAGAAAGGAAATAAATGTGTGAACAGTGACAAAAAAACCATAGATGATGATCTAGAAGAACTTGAGGCACTCATGGCAAAAAGACTATCTAGAGGAAAAGGAAAATTCAAAGGTAAACTTCCTATCATTTGTTTTTCATGTAACAAAGTGGGTCATATAGTTGCAAGATGTCTTGATAAGATGTTCTTGAAAGTTACAAATCATTCATCTATATGGATGAGGAAGATTCTAGTGAATTACCTGAACCTGAGAAAGAGGTTGCCGAGCAACAGCTAGCACCTGCTGAGTCAGAGAATGAAGCTATCAAACAATAGGAGGTGATTGCTAATCTATTTGATGGAGATGCTGAGTCATAGAATCAACCTGAACTAAATGTGAATGATCAATCTAAAGAAAGATAAGAACCTACTCTAGAAAATTATGTAAGAAAGCACCATAAAACTGATCAAATCATAGGATAGAAGAATTCTGTAGTTATGACAAGAAGTAAGTTGAGAGAGGATACATGCTTGTTATGTGATTTTGAGCCTAAAATAGTCAAAGATGCTTTAGACAATGAAGATTGGATACAAGCCATGAATGAAGAAATTGAGCAAATTGAGAAGAATAATACTTGGACACTTGTACCTAGGCCAAATGACAAAAATGTAATTGTACTAAGTGGGTATTAAGAAATAAGCTAAATGAACATGGAGAGGTAAAAATAAATAAAGCTAGACTGGTATGCAAAGGTTATGCATAAGAGGAAGGAATTAATTATGGAGTGTATCATCTTAAAATGGAAGAAATTCCATGATAAGAATTTTTAGCCCTCTTTAGGGGATTTTTTTGACCTCCATCATACTATCCCTCCATTTTAGCATCATCCACTGCTTCTGTGTCGGTTTAGGACCCTGATTGGGCCTCTCCAGGCACCTTCTACCCCACCTAGCATGTTTTCCAGGGGTTCTAGCCCCCTGAGTCAAGGTTTACCTTGACCTTGACCTAGGTCAGGGTTGACCTCGACCCTGAGCAGGGTCCCATTTTCAAAACTGGGAGCTTGTCGGCTATCGAGGGTCATCCAAAATTCATTTTTCCCGCTTCTGGGTCGGCTGATTCAGGTTCTGAAGCTTTGATTCCTAAATTATATTTAATATAGGTCCTCTCCTAGGGGTAAAGGCTTTAATTGGAATTTAATTATCCTATTTCAGCCTCCTTAGAAGATTGTGTCATAGTTTCGTATATAAGAAAGCCTTTCTCTCTCATTTTCTCTAAGCAATAGATTCTAAGCATCATCAAGAAAAAAGTTCAAGCATCCATTATTCTACATGTTTTCAAACTCTCAAGGTGTTCAATTCTTCTCTTCAAGCATTCAAGTTCTCCATTGAAGATCAAGGATTCAAGTTTTCAAGCCTTTGAACGGATTAGGTTCAAACATTCAAGATTCAACATTCAAACCTTAGATCTAGCCATTATGATGGTGTGATCTTCCTTCAAGATCCTTTGTGCATCCTCAAGAATCTTTCATTACTTCTTCAAGGTGGATTTGAAGCATACAATCATGGAGGTTTATGGTCTTTATTGAGTCCAAGCTTTCATATTTACATACTTACTTACATTTGAATTACAATTGCATATCTATTAAATATCATAGCTTCATTCTTAGATTCAATTCTACTACTTTCTAGCATTCTATAATTTGTTGATTTCAAGGTTAATTCCTAAATCAGGGTTTGACTAAGGCAAACCCCTCCCCCCCAACAAACAAACCTCTTTTTCTTGCAGGTATAGGTTTAGGATTGCGGATTTGGACTCAGATCTAGATACCCTTTTTGGATTTCTTTTAGACTTCGCGAACAGATTCTCTGTCAGACCTGTGCAGGTCAAGGTCAACATTATTGGGTTAGTGATGACATTTGTGGGTCAAGGTTGACCTTTTTCATAAGATGGTGTTGGATTGGAAAAAGATTTATGGGTTTTGTTTTTCTTTGTGTTTTGGTTCTGGATCATACTTCAGTTTTTCCAGAAACAGAGTATAGACCTTAGAAAACAACATTCTTTGATCTTCAATTCTTTAAGGTTAGTACATTTCTCCTATTTATTTAATTACTATCATATATCATATCTATATATTCAATTAACAGAATTTAAGATCTTCTTTTCTTATCTCATTTCCAAATGATTGATTCATTTATGCATTAATCCTTCTCTTGGATTGATCAACTTGGATCCTTCATTTGTGCATTTGGGGAATAAAAGAGGAATATCT
>MU225256.1:14682649-14733279 GCA_018584345.1 Thuja plicata | reverse complement strand
TAAAGATCACAAGATGAACAGATGAGATGTGCCCAAGTTGAACAAAGACAACTTTGCTTCATGACAAAGTAGGATAAGACTCCACTTATCAGGTATTGGTAATGATGTTACTCAATACTTAGATACTAAATTTGTGTTACCTATAGGACCATTGATAGTAGATCAATTGAGAGAGAAGCATGAGCATAACTGCATGGTTATAGAGCTTTCTTCCTCACTCTCTGATGCTAAATTTGAAGATGTCAAGGATTGTAAAATTGCAAAGAAAATGTGAGACAAACTAAAGCTTGTACATGGAGGTGATACAAATGTTCGAAGAGCCAAGGCAGAAAGCCTTAGAGGAAAGTTTGATGATCTCAAAATGATAGAAGGAGAAAACATCACATAGTACAACACAAGAATAAAATAAGTAGTCAATGTTTTACGAGATGTTGGAGGTACACTTGAAGAGGAAATAGTGGTAAGTAAAATCTTAAGAACCTTATTGCTTGTATATGCTATTAGAGTTTTTGCTATTTAAGAAATGAGAGCAGTAGCAAACAATACAGTTACTCTTGATAGTTTAATTCATATACTGATTTCATTTGAGATGAATAACTTTAACAATAGTGTCTTACCAAGTTTAGAGTCTGCATTTAAGTCTTCTATGAAAATAAGAAAATCCAATCATAGATGCTCATCTATAAGGGATAGTGAAAGTGAAAGTGAAGAAGAAGATCTAGATGAAATAGAAGCACTTATGGCTAGAAGAATATAGAGAGGAAAAGGTAAATACAAAGGCAAGCTACCACTTGTATGCTTTAATTGTAAAGAGATTGGACACTTTGTTGCAAGATGTCCTAACAGAAGAAAAGATGATAGAAGTAATAATATATCTTTTGAGAAGAAATCTAAAAGAGGTGATAACAAAGATTACAGAGGTTACCGACAATCAGAAAGAAAGGATACCTGAGACTACAAGGACAAAGGCAAGAAGGCTAGCTACCTGGCTTCTTGCAAAGATGATGATATTAACACCAAACCTGATGATGACATCGAGATGGTATTTGTAGCTATGAAGAATGATTCAGATGAAGATGAAAGGTATGAAGAAACTGCACTCATATCTACGGTTAGTAAGAATGATATCTATATTATAGATAGTGGTTGAACTCACCATATGACCGGTGACAAAGAAAAGTTTAACACTTTTGAATATTATAATGGTGGTACAGTAAGAATGGGAAATGATATAGCTTGTCCAGTTGAATGTAAAGGAACAATAATACTGAATAACCTGATTAAATGTGAAAATGCTTATTGGGTAAAAGGATTGAATTAATTTGTTGAGTGTTTCTCAGCTGAATAATTCAGGTCATAGAGTAGAATTTGAAAACAAGAAGGCAAAGATCTTCAATGAATCAGGAAAACTGATTGGTACCGGTGAATAGACTAAAGGTAACCTATTCTATCTGAATGATACTAAGACCACTTGCTTAATGACTAGAAACGAAGACATATGGTTATGGCACAAAATATTGTGTCATGTGAATTTTTACAACATGATGAAAATAAGAAAAAGAAGAAGTGTAAGAGGCTTACCGATGATGACAAAGCCAGACAACATCATGTGAAAAAATTGTCAAAAAGGTAAAATGACAAAGTCTAGTTTCAAAAGTAAAACCCAAACATCTGATGATATTATAGAATTAGTCCATACTTATTTATGTGGATCTATGAGGACAAAGAGCTATTATGGAGATATATATTTTTTTCTCTTTGTTGATGATTACTCTAGAATGATGACAGTCGTGTTTCTAAAAGAAAAATCTGAAGCATTCAAGATGTTTAAATGGTATAAGGCTATGGTAGAAAAACAAAGTGGTAAGGATTTAAAATGTTTAAGATTAGATAGAGGAGGAGAATTTATATTAGATTAATTCACTAATTTATGTAATGAGCATGGTATAAAAAGATAGGTTTTTGCAGCAAGGACACCACAGCAAAATGGGATTGTTGAGAGAAGGAACATATCAATAGTTGATTGTGCAAGAACACTAATGATAGAAAAGGACATCACCCAAATATTCTGGAGGGAAGCTATCAGCACTGCTGTTTATACACTTAACAGAGTACAATTGAAGAGGGACACAAAGAAGACAAATTATGAGCTATGGTATGGTAAAACACCCAATGTAAGTTACTTCAAAATATTTGGTAGTCAATGTTATGTCTTAAAGGATGATAGAAATGGAAAGCTTGACGCCAAGAGTGATGAAGATATTTTTCTGGGGCATTCTACCAAGAGAAAAGCTCTTAAATGTCTAATCAAGGCTTCTAACAAAATAGTTGAAAGTGCAAATGTGAAGATTGATGAATTTGCATAAAAGAATGAGCTAGAAAGCACAAAAGAACTAGAAGACTACAACAAGTTTGTATATTGTGAAGAACCCATAACTCTACCCGAGCAACAATGCGTGATTCTAGAACAACAGAATGTTACAACCGATGGTCAGAATGTTGTTACCGATGGTCTGGATAATCATCAAGATAATGTGCAAGGTAGTGAAGATCAAGTTGATAAACAAAGAGTTGTACATGTACTTACAAGATATGTAAGAAGGAGCCATCCAGAGGACCAGATCATAGGAGATAAGAAAGCTAGTACAAGAACAAGAAGTAAGTCTTTAAACTCAAATTGCTTAATTTGTGAGTTTGAGCCAAAATTTGTCAATGTTGCACTAGATAATGAAGAATGGATAAGTGCTATGAATGATGAGATTGAGCAGATTGAGAAGAACAAAACATGGTCACTTATGCCAAGACCAGATGACAAAAATGCCATCGGTACAAAATGGATATTCAGGAATAAGTTGAATGAGAATGGAGAAGTCACAAGAAACAAAGAAAGACTAGTATGCAAGGGGTATGCACAAGAGGAAGGTATAGACTATGGAGAAACCTTTTCACCCATTGCTAGGATAGAATGAGTAAGAATACTACTTGCTTATACTGCATACAAAGGATTCAAAGTATATCAAATGGATGTCAAGTCAGCATTCCTAAATAGAATACTTGAAGAAGAGGTATACATTGAACAATCAGAAGGGTTTGTATATCCAGACAAGAGGAACATGGTATGTAGACTTCACAAAGCCTTGTATGGATTAAAACAAGCTCCCAGAGCCTAGTATGAATGACTTCATTCCTATCTAATAATTATTGGATTCATAAGGACTAGTGAAAACAGTAATCTTTATTTGAAAGAAGATACTGATGCTAACACTTTGATTGCTGAAATATTTGTTGATGACATCATATTTGGAGGCAATGATATACTATGTAAGTCATTCTCTGATGAGATGAGCAAAGAGTTTGAGATGTCTATGTTTGGAGAGATCAAGTTCTTTCTTGGTCTAGAGATCATTCAACAAAGTGAAGGCATTTTCATTACACAGTCCAAATACATCAAAGAGGTCTTGAAAATATTCAAGATGGAAGATTCCAAACCTGTTGGAACACCGATGGCTACTGGATGCAAATTAACAAAGGAAGACAAGACACTAGAGGTAAATCAGACTTTGTATAGATCAATGATAGGAAAACTCATGTATGTTGTACACACTAGACCAGATATTGCACATGCAATAGGAATTGTTGCTATATTTTCTACTAACCCCAGGGAATCACATATGACTACTGTGAAAATAATTCTAAGATATCTAAAGAATACTGACGAATTTGGCTTATGGTATAGAAGAGAAGGAAAATTTGAACTAAAAGTGTTTACCGACGCTGATTGGGCTAGAAATCTTGATGACCAAAAGAGCACAACTAGAGGAGCATTCTTTATGGGTGACAGACTTGTCACATGGATTAGAAAGAAGCAAGGATGCATCTCCCAATCTACTACAGAAGCAGAATATGTTGTTGCTGCTGCAAACTGCTCAAATATTGCATGGATCAAACATTTGCTAGAAGGTATTTATATGAAGATCTCAGAACCAGTGATTATCTATTGTGATAACACTAGTGCAATAAACATTTCCAAGAATCGACTCATGCATGCAAAGACTAAACACATTGCAATCAAGTATCATTATTTAAGAGAACAAGTTCAAGAAAAAGAGGTGATACTTGAGTATGTGCAATCAAAAGAACAATTGGCTGATATCTTCACCAAGCCACTGCCCAAGGATACATTTGAGTACCTGAGAAAGAGACTAGGGGTCAAACCCTTGTCTACCAGTCAGTAAAGGACAGAAGGCTACATCAAACTATATATTATTAGAATATCATTCATTTTGATGCAATCAAAAAGGATGAACTTCAAAGCTACATCTATATACAAAAAGGTATATATCATAACCAAGCACCAGAGCATATTGTTGTATTGCTGATGGATAAGGGAAATTCAAGGAATATATTATGGATAGAAGAAAATAATTGTTTGACATGAATGTCATATATTTGTAAAATATTTGTTTGGCATTTTTGTCAAAGGGAGAGAATGTATCCATATTATCACAAGAAATTATTCATTATCAGATTACTCCAAACAGGGAGAGATCATATCCATAGGGAGAGAATTTGTATGAAGGAATCATATACAAAGGCAGAGTTGCTGACAAGAGACAGAGACATCAAAGAAGAAGAATAGTCAAAAGAGAGAAATTGACACAAGAAGAGAACACAATACATCAGTAAATAAACACAGAAAGCTACAAGAATCAAATCTAAGCTAACACAGAGCTTACCGGCGGTCAGACATTTTTATCGGTTATCAAAACAAAATGTTTGGTAATTTGATGAATCTCAACAATTGTATTTCATATTGTATTAGAAATAGTATAGTGTGATAATATAGTATGTTTCCATCAATGCCAAAGGGAGAGATTGATGACATGTAATTGATTGAATGTTTGATAATGTTAAGTTGAAGATGATGCAAGACATTAAATGAGTTAATGGTTTCTATTGTCATTGATGTCAACTTAATATCATTTGTACGGTCATGTACATAATGCCAAAGACTTCAGAGAATCAATGGAACAGAGATTATGCTTTCAGCAATGCATAGAAGTCAAGTATTCACTAAGTGACAGACAACACCGACATAGTGCACACCATTGGTAAAATAAAAGAACAAAAGTCACAGTGATGCTGGAGGAGCAGAAGACAGTGTTGCTTGATGAGCTGAAAACAAAGTTGCCCGATGAGTAAAATCCAAGGATGGCCAACGGATGGAGATCCTGAAGCTAACTGGAGTCACACCAACAGAATTGGAAGTTGTCACTGACAACTAATTATAGAGTTGACCGATAGAACAAAGAGTTCAGAAAATGACAAAATATCTAGCTGGCATAGCTTAAAGATAGACTTAACTGGTTGTTTTATTTGTTTTATTTGACCAGAGTTAAGCAATTGATATAAAGAAGATTTGTACAGTTGGCAAGAATATAACTACGAGATAAATCAGGAGTTAAAGTTGTAAATCAAATTGGTTGGATTATTTTTCACGCCAAGAATCAAGAATTAAGGAATATCATGTCTATATAAGAGACAAGCATAATTCATTTTCGAAAGCAATCACATACACAGGAAGGGGATTGAATAGAAAGAGGATGCTAAAGAGAAACTGATGAAGGATAACTTCATACAGTCCTGATCAATCAAGCTGAAGGAGAGATAAATAATTCTACAGACACCGATGAGCAGTGAAGCACAACATCACAGAGCAGAAAGTGTGGAGCACAAGGAATTGAATTGATACATTGATCAGAGAGGTATTGTACTTAAATAGATCTGAAAATATACAAATTCAATTTGCATTAGAAATAGGTCATTATGTTTCAATTTAACCATTGAAGCATTAAGTCTCTTAATAGAGCAGGACTTAACCATCTTCTATAATTGAGGTATGTCCTAACAGATTGCCAAAAATGTTGACTCATGAAAGTGGCATTGAAATTGCATAAAGCCTATTGATAGCCTAAGAATAAGGTTGATTCAAGGATGGTAGCAAGATTTGCCTAAAGCCTATTGACAGTCTAAGAAGGAGGCTGATTCAAGAATGGTAGCAAAATAGATGCCAGATACTAAGTGACAACCTCTATGTATAAAATCCTCTAACAAGGTCACACCTAACAGTGTGTTTGTAACCTTTAACAGGGTTGGCTCCTAACAGGGCTCACTTCAGAAGAGTAAAAAATTTGGGTACCATTCCCAGTGGTTTTTTCCCTTAACAGGGTTTCCACGTTAAAATTCATGTGTTATGTGTGTATGGTTTATTAATTTACTATTTTACATTTCACATATGCATTTCTGGATTGATTTGTATACTCTACTTATTTACTGAGTATCGGTAAATAGTTTTACTGCTTATCGGTTATCAAGGAGAATAAGAACAGAGAAGGTAAACTGATAGACAATTAATTATTATAAGTATTTCATGGCATGCATCTTGTAGGGACTTAATAATCTGAGGTGTATTGATTGGTGGTTAAAGTTTAAAGGATAAATTGTTTGAGGCCACTAATTCACCCCCCCCCTCTCATTTATTACTAACATAATCTTAGAGCAATGCCAAATTGTCTCCATGCTATACAATTAGCACAGGGTCTTTATTTAAGGGACAATACACCATCACGTGTGTTCATATTGGGGGGTTTAAAATGAGTAGAAAAGGGGGAAATATATTGCCTAAATAGTGGGAAGGGGGGGTTTTGCGGGGTGGAGGTGGGGGTTTATATAGGAAAACATGTGTGGGGGGTATAGGAGGGGGGTGAAAAAAGAAAGTTTGGGGCAATATTTTTTGAAAATAAGGGGATTCTTTAGTATGTTATGAGCGCACATGCTATTGATCAGTTTCACTAAGTGAAGCCCCCTTGACAATTAGTCTTATTTGAATACAAATGGTAAGGATATTTTGTGTTTATCTTTGTATATTTCTTGTAACACATGATTTGTTCATAGCTTTTTTTCAAGGAGAGAAATAATTGCCTTGACCAATTCATGTAGTAATTCTAGTTTTGTGCTATGGGTTTGTAAGAATAATTATGTAGAATTCACATTGGGTTCACTAACACAAGGTATTATTGAATATGCCCACTAATTTGAGTTAAGGTGTTTTGCAAATCATTCCTATTTATGTATGCTTGACTTTGTGACCCTGTTGTAGGCACTAGTCTACGAGATGATGATTTTCTTGTTTTTGAAATAATATATAATCAAAATATCCTTTCATTTCTATTTTAGGATTAGTTTTAGTTCAATTCATACTCCCAATTTCTAATTGTAAGATAAATTACCAAGAACATAACTAAATGTGAAGTCATCTCACCTTTCTTCATAAATTTCATTGGGAGTTATCTACTTAGTGTTCAACATTTGTTGTAATTTGAGTTAGATCTCTAAATATTAAAAGGGCCACCCCTAAAAAGAAATAGATCTTAGTCTTGTGACTGAATCTTGTCCATTGGCCACTCAGCCTAGTTCTTTATTGATAAAAAGTGGCTTTATTCTTAAGAGTTTTTTTTAATGTTACTTGGATTATCTAACAGTAACTTCGACCAAGATTTAAGTGTTACACACACTTCGGATGTTGAGAGGGGGGGGGAGGTGAATCATCATAAACCAAAATCACACTAACTGACTTCAATATTCACCACATGAAACAATAAGAAAGTAATAAACAAAACCAAAAAAAATGTGAACAACAAAAATTATACATGGAAAACCCAAACTAGGAAAAATCATGGTGAGAACTTGCCCATATGGATAATTCACTAATGTGTATAGTTTGATTACAAAATGTGGTATGATCTCACTTCTCTGGTATTGCAACTAGAGGCTCACCATTGATACAAAAATGAATATAGATATGAGCTTACTACTCCAAACTTGCATGCAGAGGCTCACTACCAAAGCAACAAGATACAAAAACAAACTCGTACACCCAAGACTCATTCTCTCAGGGACAAGATACATGCAACTCTTTACAATAGATAAAGAGATATTCTCCTAGTAATGCAACTGATCTACAAAAAAAAAATTCAACTTCAATATCACACTATTACATCCCTTCCTTCTCTACCACTATCACTAAACTCTTCTATGTTTATTATAGGTCTTTAGTGGTTTACACACAATCCACTTGCTTCACATGTTACATCTTGACAAAGCACAAACTATACTTATATATAAAAGATAGATCATTAGAGATTACAAAAAGGTCGGCCAAGCCAAAAGGATATTACAATTTAAGTTACAACTTGGCCTAGGAAACAAAAAATACAATCAGGTCCCATGCCAGAAGCATCTAGAAAAAAACATAGAATGGACCCAATTGGATAAGAGATAAACATTAAATGCATAGGTCACATACAATACAAACCCATGCGGATAAGAGATAAACATTAAATATATAACCCAGAGCTAAATTAAGAAGTATGATCCACTCTAGGAGAGAGATAGGACCAAGAACATGGTACACATAGCACAATACCAGATCCATAATTAATGGAACAAATTTTCCAACTCAAACATGTAGACACACTGCCCAAAGAACCACTTAACTTGCCAATTAAATTTGGACCTCCACACACTATGGTGAGATTCACATGCCATGTTAGAAGCCATGTCACATCCCAATAGTCCACGTCAAAAGAAATGTCACATGCCAATAGTCCACATTAAAATTTATCATAATGTATTTATAATCTAGAACAACAACTAAATATGACTACAACACAAGATGACATAGATTCCATATCACTAGGAACATTTTATAGATCACTGGAGAATGCTACAACCAAAACCAAAACTTGAATCCATCTGTATAACCATCAACACACCTTTAACCTAATTTTTGGAGTGAAAACCTTCTAGAAAGCACAATTGTATAAATATTTACTACAACTATATATCTCTCATTGAACCACAAACATACGAACCACACAAACTTTCATATATAAGAATATAATACTGAAGCACTGATGACCATCATCTTCTCATGATCACATGATATATATCTATCTTCCACTGCACTAAAGGTTCAGTACACAAACTTACTTCTCCAAATATAATAGACTTTCATACCACAGAGTTTGAGCAAACACAAAAACCTCTAGAACACAATGTTTGACATCAATGATAACAAACAACCAAACATGTATTTCTTAAAATACCCCCCTTTGTCATTGATGGAAAACAACCATAAAAAATATTTCTCAAAGATATCATTCACTATCAACTCCCCCTTACAAAAATAACCAAAATAATTCTAAAACAATAAACATTTTCCTTATCTTTCTCCCCCTTTTCCATCAAGGAAAAAGGATAAGAAAATATTTACCACTCCACAACTCTTATATCAGTCACTAGCATCAGTCCAAAAAAATAGTAAGTCAAAAGGCTCCCATTGGACAAATGCACCACTATGATGCACTAGACAATAAGAAGAAGGGGAAACAACCCCAAGAATCTCCCATAGAAACTCAAAAAAGTCATGATCATATGATGCGACTTGACTCTAGAAACCTTCATTCCTCCTAACTAATTTAGTAGAGTAGGGATCTTTTTAAATATCAAATTGTCTTTATCTAATGATATCGGATAATAAACATGCCCCTTACCAATAGAAGCAACCTGAACATCAACATCTTCTTGTTCTTCTTCTTCAATGTTGCTTGGAACAATCACCAAATCAATTTAGTGCTCTCGAAACATCCATCTGACACTCTTTGTTTGAATACCAAAGAACAAAAAACCCACAAAAAAGCACTTAAAACTTTTTTCATATCTTTTCCATTACCATTAGCAACAAACGGTTCTACCATAGCTCGAAACCATACAATAATAGTATCTTCATAAGTCTCAATAATGCCCATATATTCTTCCTTACTTTTCTTGTACAATAAATTCAAATCATCAAAGAATATTTTATAGTCAACATTATTGTTATTTAAACTATCCAAGAGCATAAAATTTCTCCACTCCAAATTTGAACAGAGCTTAGTATGATCAATCTCTAATACAACCAAATAACTAATATATTATTTATAGGACCATACAATCACCTTTCTAAACCAAAAATAATTGATCTTACCTTCTAGAAAACCTTCATGCCTTATTACCAAGCTGAGAAGATACCCAAAATCCAGCCTCAAGGGGGGAAGGAGATTATGAAAGCTCATTCTGAGACCCTACAGTCTAAGTCATTTAATAGAAGAAGAAAAAACATTCAAAATGGATGCAAGACCACCATCAGAAGTATCTTTTGTATTCCACATAAAATATATCTTGTTCCTTTCTTTTGAGTCTTTTGCAATAATCATAAAATCATCTCATTTTTTTAATATTTTTATAGAGCTTTGCAATATGTCATATCATGTTACATTTATAGAAAACCAAACCATCCCTTTTTCATTTTACCAGTTTCATTATTTCTGACATTTTTATATATATTGCATTCAAATTCCTTATGCACTAACTTATTACAATGATAAAATACATAGCTCCTTTTCAAAATTTTACACTCATTAACTCCGTGTCCTACTCTTTTTCAAGAAAAATAGATCATATCAAAAGGAGAATACCTAGACTGAATAGGATAGGATCTTTAATTCATCATCCCCTTTTGTCCCTTTTTGTACCAAATTCTTTTTTTCTTCACCTACTTCCATTCTATTGGTTTCTTTTTACCTTCCAACTTCTTCTGGTCTTCCATATCCTTTTTCTCTTCTTCCAACTTTTGGTCTACCATATTAATTTTGTCTTCTTCCTAATTCTGGTCTTCCATATCCTTCTTGTTTTCTTCCTATTTATAGTCTACCAAAACCCATTCATCTTCCATTGTAACATTTGATCCATCCTTTTTCTCCTCACTGTTCTTTAGCAATGTAGAAACCACTTTGTCTTGATTGTACTCCATCTCAACTTCATTTCCCCATCTTCTATTGCATAGAGTTATAAAAAAAAATTCTCACATTTTTTTTCAATAGATGTTCCCAACACTCCTAAAACCTCTAGCAACCCTTTTACCAATATGTTTCTTTTTTATAACACAACCATCACTTTTGAACATAACTTCATATTCTTTTTACACATTTGACTAATACTTAACAAATTATATTTCAAGCAATAAATATAAAAAACATAATCAATTCTATGCTTACTGTCAATTGAAATGGTTCCAATGCCTCTGATTTGTGCATTTCCTTCTCTTGCAAATCTGATTGCCCCACTATCATATTTCTCAAACTTGATAAATCTTCTTTTGTCTCTCGTCATATGATTTGAACATTCTAAATCTGTAATCCATGCACCTACACAAATTTAGCATGCAATGAAATCTCCTCTTTCTTATGTGAAATATCTAGAAATAAGGATTTCTCAATTGCTTCATTAGTTTCCTCATCTTCAGAGAAGTATTCTTCCATGGAACATAATATTTTCTTACCCTTTCCTTTGAAATTGACTTTTTCCTAAAACCTCTTTTCTTTTGATTGCCTTTTCTATCATCTTCTTGTGATTTACTATGATATTCCTTATACTTGCAATCATTATAAAAATGTCCTATCTTTCTATAATTAAAGAGCTTAAGAGGTAACTTGCCTTTGTATCTAACAACACCTCACATGAACCTTCTTGAAAGATATGCTTTAGCTTCCTCTGACATATTTCTTATCTCAGGTCCATTGTCTTCAACAACTCTGGATGTAGTCTCCCTCTTTTTTTTGTTTCAAATTATACAATCTCAAATGTAGAAAGTGAACCATTAAGATGATCAATTGAATACTAAAATAGATCATTTATCTCACTTATTGAACATGTCATTGGTTTGAACTCCTTTGGTAGGGTTAATAAGATCTTGAGAATAAGATCTATGTCTTCTAGATGTCCACTGACAACTCTAATTCCATCAACAACATCAGTAACTCTATAAATGTATCTTTCAACACTCTCAATTTCTTCCTTTCTTAAGACCTCATATTTCTGTTTGAGATTCACCAGTCTTGCTTGTTTTGTCTTTAAATTTCCTTCTTATACCAAGAAAATCTTATTCCTGGTCTTTTTAGCACCTTTTAAACCTTATACCTTCCCAAATACTGTGTAACATAAAATAATAAAAATAATTTCTCCTTCTTTCATATTAGCTTCTTTTTGTGGCATCCTTTAAAATCATGTCTAACTAGCTTTACATGTTCCTGCTATTAATTTTTCTTATATCAACCCTACTCAACACTATCTTTTTTGTCCTTCCCTAAACCTTTTCAAAATTTCTCTGAACCCTCTTGAACCACCCTAAAATATCCCAAAACCACCCTAGCATATTCCCAACTACTTTACACAACTGCCAATCAATCTTAATCTGCACAATCAACTATCAACTACCTCAATCAACCTTATCGAGTATCAACTAGCCTTATCAGGTCAATCAGTTATCAACTAGCTCAATCGGCTCATTCCATCTAGTTATCCTGATCATTTCCATCAATTGGTTAGTTACACTTATTAGATGTATATCTTATCATTTTCTTAGTGTAATATCCTATCATTTCTTTCAACTTAATCAATCATGCAACATTATCAATCCTTCCCCATGATCTTTTGAGAGATTTCCCTTAAGATATCTCACACAATCACTTGAGGGGGAATATCCTATCAATCAATACCTAGTCAAACTACGACATATATGAACAATTAAAAAACTTGGCATGTATCGGCAAGCACAATATTTATTTGATACAAATGTGATAGGCTGCATTCTTTCAAAGAGGGGCAAAATGTAAACACCTGAAAATGTTCTCATGGAACCAACAAAATTTGACTATTAATTAAATAAATATTAGTACTTAATTAATTTATTAACCTCTTCTACTATTGTTTAAATAAATATTTATTATTTATTTAAATAGTTCATTATCCTTTTCTTTCTAAAAATTAAATGAATTCTTATTTATTTAATTTATCCCTTTTACCATAGTCTATTTCTTCTATTTATGAAATAAACACCTTTGTTTATTTTATAAATTCATTTATCCCTTTCTTTCATAATTAACCAATCATATTTAATCACACGGATCAACTCCTAATTTTTATCTTTGCACCACTTGTCAATCATCTCTTCATTTGACCATTTCACACCTTGCCTATTTCTAGGTTAAATGTACCTTGAAAAGTCAACACACCTCTTCCACCACTTAATCCTAGCCACTCATTTTCTTATTGCCTCTTAATCCCATCCACTCCTATCAAAACCCTACCTAAACTTGCATCTAATTCAATCTTTTATTGCCTCTTAGTCTCAACAATTGGTTTTTATGAGGATTCTATAAAAGATATTTTCTCCTCATTTTGACCCTAATCATGCAATATATTAGCCACATCTTATCATGTTATCTTGCTACTATCATTATCAATCTATCATCACTATAATTTATTTATCAATAAACCATCTCCATTTTCCATAGTCTCTTGTGATTTGTGCTACAAACTAAGAGCACCCACATTCCATCCATAACAAGATCTTGGTTAATAGGAGGACAAGAGAATCAAGCATTTAATGAAGGCATTTGGTTTGGTTTGATATTTATCTAACATGTTTGATTGTTCTTTTATGAATTACTATTCTCTTGGATAATGATTTAATTCTTATGGATTTATTTTCTTATGGTTGGGCTTGATTAGGATTCATAGATTTGCATGCAAATTTTAGTTTTTGTGAGGGCCCAAATCTAAACAACGCAATAGTTACATTATTTTAGTAGGAGTTTTAAACTCATGTCAACATACTTTGAGTTTAACACCTCAAAATGGTTGGGAGAGCTATAAAAGCAAGCTACTCTCCATGATTTTGACATAACTTAATTCCAAGTCAAGCACTCCACTACAATTTCATATTTTCAAGTCCTAAGGAAAGAGATTAAGCATTCAAGGCATTGAATAATATGTGTAATTTACAAATCTACAAATTTGTGAAATATTCCATGATCTTGCTATCCTAAAATCAAAATAAGTCAACATAAAGTATCTTCATGAGCATTTCAAAATCAAGATGGTTTATAAAGGTATACAAATTTCATTTTTAGATCTAGCCTCTGCTATACTTCAACATGATTTCAATTCGAGTTCAATTTATTTATAATTCAAGGTTAATTACTAAACTAGGGTTTGAATTAGGTAAACCCATTTCTACAGAATATTTTCCTTCTTTTCTATGTGCAATTACATGTGGTAGACGGGCGGAAAGAGATACATTCACATCAAACATAGAGATATGATCAACAATTCATCGAAGTAGAAACTTCCAATAGTGTTCCGAGTAGGTCACCCCAATCTAGGAAGCAAGATGACCTTGGCACCCCAGTCCCCCTACTTTAGCCTAAAATTCATACTATAGGTTATTCATAATCTGTGTTTCCCATATCTATTTCCCAAATTTGTTTGTCAGTTTATAGTCACCCTGTACACGAAAAAGCCATATTTTCACCCTCTTTGGCCCTATCTATTTCATTTCTCAATCATAATTATATAGTCATAGTCCAAAATAATCAAGGATAACTAAATCCACCTATTTTTTGATCCATCTTGGGCCTAGTGAATCATCTTTGTTCTAATGTAATTGAGATTAGCATGAATTAGATTCGTTGCTTGCATGCACAAACTTGTGGATCCTAGTTCACCTTTTTCCAACCTTACACATTGTTTGAGAGTTTTTAACACCTTCTTCATTCTAATATGGTGTTTTCTTATGTTCCTATTATTTTTAGGACATTTTTTGGAGGCTTCATAGTCCTTTACCTATATTTCTCTTATTGGATAAGATTTTTCTTTTTTATTATTTGTGAGATGTTATTTGTACTACATATTTATATTGGATTTTCCCTACCTAATTTTTACAAGTAACATGGGTGTTGGTTTTAATGAGGTGTTTTATCCATCTTGTTAACCTAGTAGGTTATATTCACACATGTTCATAAGTTAAGTTTACTTAGTTCCTAGGAATCAGTTTGTAAGTACTTAGTTGTCATGTAATATTTTCTTACCTTATCTTTAATTGCATCATGTCATAGGATTAAGACACTTTTCATGGTCTTGTTTAATCCCATTTCTCACATTTCCTTAAAAAGAAAGACTCTTCTCGCATGTTGCAAGTATAACAAGTATGTTGTGAATATTATAATCATATTATATTCTTGATTGGTGGAATACCATAATATTTTGTTGTTTCTTATCTCTTGTGTATGTGGAAATTATATTTTATTGTAAACTAAAGATGTTGGCTACTTATTTTAATAAATTTAACCCATCATAGTCATATGTAAGGATAACATAGTAAAATGTAATTTGAAATTCACCACTAGGAAGATAACTTCAAGCATTATTAAGATACAACCATATACTTCAACTACAAGGTAGAATGTTTAGGAAATATTTAAATAAACATCGAGAAACCTTTGTGTATTATGAAGGGTTTAATTGGTATGAAAAATCCCCTTCTTACTCTATACCACCATGATATGGTTATGAGATCCTATGTAACACCCCACCAAGGAACCCAAGAGGAAACTACTAACAATTAGAACATAGCAATAAAAATCTTTGTAAAAAAAAACTTCATCTTACTTTAACCATTATAATATCATTTACACATTAATATTGTGGAATTTAAGGTATAGTAAAACATCATATTTAAATTCATTACAAATCATAAGAAAAAGATAAACTATATTAACAAAACATATCTTGTATGTGATCCCTAACATCACTAGACATTGTAATGTAACAAAAACTAGAACATTTCTAACTTACTAAATCCAATAATGCAATACATCTCATTTATAGAATATCATTAACATTTTCACTATTTTCATTTTAAACACCAACTCCAAATGTTCCTAAGTTCACTTTCCAACATAGCAATGCTAACATATAACCTCATATTGATAGTTGATACCAAAATTGATCTATCTAGCTCTAGACTATCCTTTATTTACTCCATTTATTTCAACTAAAACCAAAGTATAATTACAATTTCATCAATCATAATTACAATAACATCATCATAACTATAATTATATTTATATCAAAATAATTACAACGTCACCAACATAATTAAAATTACATCATATATCTCATATAATGTGCAATTACAATATCAATACAAGTATTTAATGATACATTGGATGATACAATACACAAATAACGTTTCCCTAGCAACATGAATAAAGGTATTGAAAATGGGATCCATCCAAGCATCACAGAAAATCCACCTAACCTTGATGGAGGAAGATCACAACCACCCACATATGTGGAACTCTCAGGCCAACCCTATTATGTTAAGGAGGTAGACACAAAGCCCCACACACAAGCAAGCCAAAAGAAAGAACAAGGACATGATCACACCTCCAAACACACAAAAAACCACAAGCTTTGTCAAAAGCAATGTAAGGACTACCAGCTACCAGATGCAACCAAATATCCTATTGATGGGATTCTAGGATACATGTAGGAAGAGTTTAATCACATAGCCCCTCCCCTTGGGTTATCATAGGCTACTGTCTCTAGATAGTTACCCCCAAGTAAGGAATCATGTGGAACAGAATAATCCTTTCATGAAGACAAAGAAGTTTTTTCATGTCAATCTCCACATGCATCATCTCATTCCCATCCCTAGCATATAAAAGTTCTCAAGGAATCATAATTATCTTGTTTAATGTATTTCCCCCTAGTTTATTTATTAGGTTATATTACTTGATTACAACTCTTCAATAGGTTATTGTGGGCCACTTTAGGGCCCTGACCCTTATTGAGAGCCACTCCCCCCATAATGAATCTAGATATCTCATCCCTATACTGAGAAAAATATAAAAAGAGCATTACTATATCATATAAACATGAATCACATCATCATGAATCTATAACAACATATAAAATCATATGGAATTGATTTAGGAACTTATAAAAATCCTCTCACATAGGCAAGTCCCAAAACTTCAACGAGAGGCATATTTGAATGCATTTTTAAACAATAGGAGAATTATGCATATGAATAATTAAATAAACATCAAAATAATCATAAAAACATAAATTATTGATAAAACAGAGTATAATTTAGGTTCCTAAGCCTATGATATGCATCAAGACACCCCACGGTCAAAACCCCAACTAAAACTAATAATTTGTACACTTGACCTAAGATATGCATGCTTGGGACAATTTTATATGCACATGCCTATTTTATATGCACTTGGGTCAATTTACATTGCTAATGAAGCATGTAACTATGTAGTTGACATAGAAGTTGTGCAGTTGGACATGGTCAAATTGGGTTCCAAAACACACATCAATTTGGCCTTGAAAGGAAAAGTAGACTAAGACCCATTTGAACTCTCCTCATTTTTCTTCTAAAAACCCAATCAATTTGAACCAAATACACATAAATATAAAACCAATAACAATTTCCCCAAAATATTCCGTTTATAAAACTAGGAAGAAATAAGAAAAAATGCACAAATTTGAAACATCACTTTCAGAACTTCATTGCAATCCACAGTAAAGATTAAATATGATATTTGTACATTAAAAAAATTCAAATTATTGAATCAAAAATGCATATGATGGTTTCAAACCCTACCTAAAGTATTGCAGATAAACGGGGAGAAACAAGGAAGATGAATGGATAAAGATGCAAATCTAAAACTCCAATGAACTGGAATAAGTCCAACAACAACCTTCAAGAAATTTACAAGCCAATACAATGAAATAAAATACCAAATATCTCTTAAAAACAAAGAAAGGATAACCCTAATTCAATCTTCCATAAAGATAAATTACAAATCTCACAATGCAATTATCTTGTTTAATGTGTTTTCCCCTAGTTCATTTATCAGATTCACTTGATTACAACTCTTTAGTGGGTTATCTTGGATTGGAAACTTTATGGCCTGACCCCATTGAGAGCCACTCCCCCAATATAATGCATCTATATATCACATCCCTATTCTCAAAATACTATAACAAGAGCATAACCATATCATATAAACCTAAATCAAATCATCATGAATCCATAACAGAATATAAGATCATATGGAACCAATTTACAAACTTATACAAAGCCTTTCACATAGGACATCCCCAAAACTTCAATGAGGGACATATCAGAATGCAATTTTACACAATAGGATAATTATGCATATGAATCATGAAATCAACATCAATATAATCATAAAAAAAATAAGGGACTGGTAAATAGAGTGTAATATAGGTTCGTAATCCTCTGGTGTACACTAGGACACCCCACGGCCAAAACCCCAGCCAAAACTCAAAATTTGTACACTTGACCTAAAACCTACACGCTTGGGACAAGTTTATGCAGACTTGGGCCAATTTTTTGTGCACTTGGAACATTTTTATATGAACTTAATTCAATTTACAATGTACTTAAAGCCTTTAACTATGTAGTTGACCTAGAAGTTGTGCAGTTGGACAAGGTAGACTTGGGTTCCTAAACAGACATCAATTTAGCCCTTGAACAAAAATCAAGTAGAGACCCATTTGCGATTTCCATGTTTTACTTCTATAATCCCAATCAATTTGATTGGATCACTTTTATAACTTAATTACAATCCAAATTACAGATAAAATATGATATATATACATCAAAAACATTTTAAAATAATTTAATAAAAATTCATAAGAGGGATTCAAACCCTACTTCTTAGTCTTGCAGAGAAATAAGGAGAAAGAAGGAAGATGAATGGATGAAGATGCAAATCTGAAACTCCAATGAACCAAAACAAGTCCAACAAAAAACTTAAATAAATTTTTAGGATAATCCAATCCAATGCCAAAATCTATCTTCAAACCAAAGAAATGAAAACCCCAATTCAATCTTCCACAAAGACCAATTACAAATCTCAGAATGCAATTCAAATTCTCCTTCAGAAATTGTAAAAAATAATCCTCACAAAAATCTAACTATTCCCTCCCCAAAATGAGAAAATGAATCAATACACATATATTTTTGAACAGTTGTGTGGGAAAAAATGATTCCCAACCACTTCGCAATTAATAGGAATTAACAATTATAATATTAATATACCCATAACTACTAATATTATTATTCTTTAATAAGTACCATTATGCACATGTGCCCACACACACACACACACACACACAGAGTAGGGCAATCCACACTAATCATATAATAAGGTTATCAAATAATAATATTAAAATTAAGATTAGACCATTAAGAGATAAAATAAATTAAAATAAAAACAATCATTATATGAATTCAATAAAATGAAATTTCCTAAAGAAAAAATAAACCAATATAAATTAATCCAAACTTGAATGCATGATCAAACACCATTAACCCAATAAAATCAATGCTCTCAAACCAAACTAAATGCAAGATAGGTATATAGGTGATTTAGGATTTGTCACCATGAAAATTCAATAGGGTATCTCAATACCATGGTCATCCTTAATCAGAATGATAACAAGGCTAGGTTCAAATGGGCCTTAATGCTATCTCTCTTCAACCATCATTGAGGATTGTAAAGGTATGCTCAGACCCATGAAACCAGGTGGATTTGATGCTTGGTACCCACACAATCACATGCACAACAAAAACTATATGTATATCTAACACACACACACAATCCATTTGAATTCTCTTTTGTCTCCTCTCATTGTTTCAGCCATAGCATTACAAATAGAACTGAAATTTTTGATAAATTTCTTGTAAAAACTTACCAATCCATGAAATGATCTTACCTCGATGACATTTTTAGGTGTAGGCCAACTCAATATCGCTTCAACCTTTTCTGGATCCATTTTCAAACCATCAACTGAAATCACAAAACCCAAATACACAAGTTCATCTTTCATGAAGGAACACTTTTTCAAATTTATCTGTAACTTTTCCTCTTTCAACCTCTGCAACACTTGCCTTATATGCATCAAATTCTCTTCTCTATTCTTACTGAATATCAGAATATCATTCAAGTATACAATCACACACTTATTCAAGAATTTCTTCAAAACTTCATTCATCAACCTCATAAAAGTACTCGGTGCATTAGTTAAACCAAAGGGCATAACCAACCACTCATACAAACCTTCCTTTGTCCTGAAAGCAGTCTTCCATTCATCTCTTTCTCTGATTTTGATCTGATGATATCCACTTTTCAAATCAATTTTAGTAAAATATCTTGCTCCACTCAAACAATCCATGATGTCATCCATTCTCGGTATAGGAAATCTATACTCTACTGTGATCTTATTAATTTCTCTAGAATCAATGCACATTCTCCATTCTCCATTCTTCTTAGGTGCCAACACAACAAGTACTACACATGGACTCAAACTCTCTAGAATCAAACCTTTGTTCAACAATTCATGAACTTGTCGGTTAAGCTCTTCATTTTTGGTAGGTGTTAACTGATGTAGTGCTTTTTTTGGTGAACTAGCTCCATGAATCAGATCCATACAATGACTGATATCTCTCATTCATGGAAAACCATTAGGTACATTATCTAAAATTATCTCCTTGTACTCAGTGAGTAATTTTCAAAATTTGGTGGGAATTTCATCTTCTGTATTCTTACTTGGTTTGTTAGGAATCAAAGCATAAAAAATATCATTTCTTTTCAAATCCTTAACAAATTGTCTACCTTCCATCAAACAAACTTTCACAGATGTACATATCTCACCAGTAGTTTCTTCAGCGAAAGGTATATCATATATAACATGTCTATTCAACCCAAATAGAATATCTATTCAATCTTCCATCATGTATAGCATGTCTATCATATTTCCAAGGTCTACCCAACAAAATATGACAACAATCCATAGGCATAATATCACATAACACCTTATCATAGTATTTTCTGATTTTTAGATTCACAAAACATTGTTCACTCACCATTAGTGTATGATCATCCTTGATCCGTGAGATCTAATAGGGTTTTGGATGTTTCATCCTCTCCAACTACAACTTTGCAACCATTTCCTTAGATGTCAGATTCTCCGAGCTTCCACTATCAACAATCATGTTCCAAACTTTGTCTGCAACTCTACATCTGGCCTTGAACAAAATTTTCCTGACAAGATCTTGCTTATCCTTCTCACTCCATAGTATCCTTCATATCATGAAATTTCCTTCCTTCTTAGCTTCATTTGGTGATTCCTCTTGCACCAATGCATTTCTTCTATTTCTACCTTTCTTGCTTGCATGTGTACACTCAAAGGATTTATGTCCTTCTTCGCCACAATTGTAACAAGTTACTTGGAATCCCTTTCTGCTATAACCACCTCTGGATTAATTTCCCCTTCCTCAATATGAATTTCCACCTTTCCATTTAGTCTTTCCCTTGTCTCGAGTTGTATCTGGAATTGACTTGTCTAGTTCAAATCTATTGTTCTCACCATGAGATCTACCTCTTCCTCTAGGGAGTCTACCACCTCTACCTCTTTGTCTTTGTTCATACCTTCTATTTAACTTTTCCTTAACTTTAAGGGAAAATTGGTTTGCCTCCGCAATGCTTTCCATCTTGACCAAACTGATTTCATCCTGTATAGAACTTCTCAAGCCATTCAGGTATCTTGACACTCTTTCCACTTCATCTTCAACATGTCCAGATTTGATATCCAATCTGTAGAATTCTTCAGTATAGAATTTCACTGATTTTTCCTTCTACTTCAAGATTTGCATTCTCCTAATCAGGTTAATCTGATAATCACAAGGTATAAACTTGCCTTTAAATTTGTTTACGATTTTATCCCATACCTTGATTTTGTCTTTACCTTTCTTCTTCTGATCCAATTGCAGATGTTCCCACCATAAGGATGCATGTCCTTTCAATTTTGTGCTTGCAATCTTCACCTTCTTATCCTCTGCTACATTCTCATATTAAAAATACTTTTCCATCTCAGTTATCCAATCAATCAATTCATCAAAATCCAATTTTCCACTATACTCAGGAGGATTAAACTGAGGCATTGATTTCAAACTGGTCAAAGCTTTTAGGAATCCCTCTTCTTCCTTATTCATCACAAGTGCAGGTCCAACTTAACCTTGAACCTCTTTCAATTCATCATCACTAACATATTCAAGATGTCTTCCTCTGCACTGGGCTATCTAAACAACTTCCAATCTAGTATCCATCTGTCTAAGCATATAAGCTAGACCTAGATCTGTATTTCCTCTCCCATGAACCATCTTGAATCCCTCTACAATTGTAGGTCAGATTACAATCTGCTACCCCACAACAATACCAACTAGGGTTAGGTTTTCAAGAAGGAAATTATATCTCACCATGCTCTGATACCACCTGGCACAAGGGTGGTTGATAAAGGGGATTAGGGCACATCCAGAACCAACCATCTTGCGGAAACAATGTGTAAAACACAACACCACACAGTGAGAGAAGAAAATACAGTGATCCTTTATATTAACTTGATCAAATTCATTACATGTTGAGCTGTAAGGCCTTCCCGATTTCATCCATATATTCAAGGAATTACAGAATATTCTTCATACAATAGAGGTCACAAACCTTTGATCTCAATATCTAAACATTTTCTTTCTTGCTCTAAGATTGCTACCTAAACTAAGAACATACAACCAAATATATACAGGAGTCCACCGGAAGAGGTCAACGCTCAAATCCATAAGGGAGACCCAGATTTAGGTCCACATAGATCCCAATGAGAGATCCTAAATAAATTAAGCCATCAAAAATAATTGAATAAGTCGCCTAAAGATCCAACTCCCAAAATAAGCATCTCGAGTAGATGAACACCAAAAATCAGCAATCGTCGATAAGGCATAACCAAGCATCAAAAATCCCGTCGATAAGGACATAACTGAAACCCATTGGTAAATCATGACTGAGAAATAGAAGACAAACATGCCCAAGCAATAGAACCTGAGTGACAAAGACAAGCATGCCCGAGCAACAGAACCTGAGTGATAGAGAACGAACTAAAGAATTAAAGTAAACATCTTTTTGGTTGTGTAAGATTACCAATGACCCAAGATGCTCCTACATCACACACACACACACACACAAACACATACACACACACACATGTTAGATAATTGAATAAGTCACCCAAAGATCCAACTCCCAAAATAAGCATCTCGAGCAGATGAACACCAGAAATCAGCAATCGTCGATAAGGCATAACCGAGCATCATAAAACCCGTCAGTAAGGACATAACTGAAACCCATCCATAAATCATGATCGAGAAATAGAAGACAAACATGCCCAAGCAACAGAACCTGAGTGACAGAGACAAGCATGCCTGGGCAGCAGAACCCAAGCGACAGAGAATGAACTAAAGAACTAAAGAAAACATCTTTTTGGTTGTGTAGGATGGCCAATGACCCAAGATGCTCCTACATCACACACACACACACACACACACACACACACACACACACACACAAACACACACACACACACGTTAGATAATGCAATCAGTGAAAAGAGACTCAAAACATTGTGTGGGTCTCAAGAATGTGTAATACCAAATCCTCCCTCTCCATATAAATACATCATAGAAGGATGAATCCAAGATGCACATAAATCACATCCACATCCTAATCATCCTAAATAGCATCACCTGAATCATGGGTTAGTCCATAAAATATATCATAAGCATAAATCATTATTATCTTATATATCATAATCATAGGGATAACTTAAGTAAATATCCCAGCAACATCAATTTAACCATCATATGCATATATCATCAAATGAGATCAAGCCTTATAGCATTGAATCATCATAAATAGTCCATCACACACATAAAAGTCCTGAAATATCCTCAACACAAACATAGATGCCAACACATGGGAGAGTATTAAAAATATAAGCAATATACCTAACACATTGATGAGCCCCATTTATGGTTGTTTAATTATATACTTTTATGATTGGTTGAACTCTATTTCACTGAATAACCCTTGGACTATATGGTTTTATAGCACTTTTTTTGTGACATGATGATAATTAATCCTATTGTTATAATGTCCTTTGTGATAAGATTGTCATCCTTATAAGTGCAATATAGATATATGTTTTTTATGAAATATTGTGATGATTATTTTGTTTGATATAATAATTCATGAACAAGAATATGCATGGTACTAATCCGATGGGTGCAAATATTGAATAAGTTAGAGTACATTAAGTTTCAATAGGTTATTTGAAGCAGTCAAACATGGCAAGCAAGGAAGTGGTCAACAAGGTCATAGACATCAATCTAGTTGTCCCTTTTTGTAGAAGACTCCTTCAAAGAATTTGGGTGATAATTTACCCTCCTAATTTTTTCTTATGCCCGATCATAGAGAAAAATTAGGAAAATATTTGGTTCAACTAATGGTTGGACATAGTGGTCTCCATTCCACTCTTTGTTGTTCCAAGTTTCCAGCTTTCAATAAAGGAACTCTCCCTAGATCTGAGGGATTGAGGAGCTAAGTTAGTTAGTCTTTATTTTCTATAAATTCTCCAACATTTTTTCTTAAATATGGTTGGTCGAGCATTCTAATAAAATTATGTATTTTTTTGCATTCTTCGAGCATGGAATAGTTTCAACATTTCTATGTTATTAATATGATGGAATGACAATATTCTGAATGTTTATCTTTTGAGTATGTACAGTTCATAATTAGGAGACTCATTCAAGGGGGCCCACTTGGTGAGGAAACTTGTCATTTTATTTTTGTATTTAAAAATTAGTTAGAAAAGTAATGTTATATTTTTGTTAATTGGGTGGAGAACTGCCCCTGTAGCTCTAGAAACTCATCTTTGCGACTATTCCTGCAGCCAAAGTAGAGTAGTAGAGTTAGCTTTCTTAGTTGTATAATCATTGTTCCAACATAATTTCAAGTTGGATTTATCCATGGGAAGCTATAATAAATTTTTCAATTTGATTTTTGGTTTTGATTGTATGTAATTTTTGATGCTAAAATTATAAGAAAGTTGTTTATGCGTTTTCTTGCAATATTTAGTTTATAATTTCTTTGAATACAATCTAGGTGGAATGGATTCCATAATTATTAGTGCACATACTGCGATGAACACTTTCAATTATACATCCCTGGTCTGACAAGTAAATGAGTCTTGATAGTAGGATTTAGTAGTTACCAGTCATGACAACAATTCCCTGAATTGAGCTATTAATCCTAGCTATTTATCCATTGTTAGGGACTAACACACATCCATGTCCCTATAAGATATAAGTCACAAAGAACATCATCAATTATTGAAATATAAAGTCCTCATGAATAGTCCACCAGAATGGATCTCAAAAGTACCTCTACATATACACCTGATGCAATGTCACACCCACATATGCAAAAAGGAAAACATGAAAGGGCCTTACAAAATCAAGCAAACTTAAACCAATATTATCTAAGTATAATCTCAGGGTCAAAATATCTACTTTTTTGTGTTAGGGTTACAAAGGTGTTACATCCTAGAAATATGAATGCAAACAAAGATCTCATTTTTTATGGCATACCATTTAGAACATAAGTGGTGCAAGAGCACCCATGGGTTGGTAAATCAATCCTATGTTTTTTTTGTGTAAAGCCCTCTGAGGAATATTTTTTTTTCCATAAGGTCATGTTTACCATATTTGTGATTACAATAGGGATTAGGGTCTAGTTGAGTCTTAAGCCCTTAGAAAGTTGCAAATTAGGGGCAAAAAAGTTGTAAAGCCTCCTGATTGGTTAAGTAGAGATGATGATGTCAACACTATGTTAGTAGGACTTGGAGTAGTTCAGAACCATGTTTAAACCATGGTTAGAGTCTATGATGAGATTTGATGAGTGTCTGAACTCATTTTGTTGAATATTGGAAAAGTTGCAAAAAGATGTAAAAGTTTCATTTTGCAACTTTTGCAACTTTTAAAAGTTGCTCGGATAACATTGTCCAATTTTGCAAAAATGGTGGAGAAATTCCCTAAGTAGAAACCAAAGGCATGGTTGAACCATTTAAGACATGTGATGACCTAATTCCAAGGTTGGTCACCCTCTTGTACGGATTTGGAATTTTGAGAATTGAAGGAAGTGTTGTTTTGTGTGTAATTAGTTAGTTATTTGACTACAGTAGATCAAGAATGGATTGAATTCTACACTCGAGCTCATGCATGGATTAGGGTATTTGTTATTCTTTTTTTTTGTGCTATTTGTTTGGTAATTTTTAGTTCTTTCTTTAGTTTTCTGTAAATAGTTATATTTTGCACTATCACTGGTTTAAACTAGGCAGTTTGTGAAGATGGAGACCTAGCTCACTATCCCACCATTCAATATGTACAACCTCTTGGGGATAGTGATTAGACTCCATTTACATACCATTTATAGGATCTTGGGACCTCAAATGGAGAGGAATAATTTTTAAGGTCTTTCCCTAGGCAAGCCAATGGTGAGCCCAGCTAGGGCAGATAGTGTTGCAAAATGCTTAACTTGCAGGTGTGTGAAATTAAAGACCCAATTAAATATTGGGAGTTGAATTTGGGATTCTTATAGAGACTTGGACAAAAGGAGAAGGACGTAAAAATAAATATTGGAGTCTAAAACTTGTAGACTATCCAAGCAGCCAGTGAAGTCCTAAAACCCTTACCAAACCTCACATATTGAGTTAGGGCATTGTACAGAGGGTTGGAACCCTAAGACCCAAAAAATATTTGAGAGGTTGGAAAATTAACATAAGAACCCAAGAAAATTTGCAGGGTTACTTTGGAAGGAAGTGGATAAAATCCCTATTTTCTCAGAATAGGAGGCCTAATAGGGCTACTAGCCATTAGGTCTATTTTAAAGCAATTTGCAGAAATCGACTATCAAGTTGAATCAAGAGGGACTCCCAACTCCTCTAATTGATCAAATTGAATTTTTGAGAAGAACCTCCTCACCTCTGAAATACTACTTAAGAAGAATGGGGGTGGAAGTCCTTTAGGTGAGTTGAAGGGCTAGTATGTTAAAGGCTAGTAAGCACCAAGTAGAGTTCTTGGTTTGGTGATTCTTTGTTGGTAGTTGGGTTGGTTAAGGTGACCAGGGGATCCATAACCTTGAATAGATCCTACAGTTCATTAGGTGTGTAGAAGAAGCACCCTAAAGTCTATTAAGAGACTAGGAGCATGAGCTTGTGATTGGCTCATCCAACCTCCCTATCAGATTGGTATTAGAGCCCCAAAATATTTGGGATTACATAGTGCATGTCTAATTATGAGTCCAGTGGGTCTTTAATCATGGTGACTAATGTGGAATTGTCCAAGAAGGTCGATGATTAGGAGGTAGAAAATAGGCTATTGAGGGAAATAATAGCCCAACTAGAGAAAGCATTGAGTGAAGTGCAAACAAGGACTGACGAAGTCAGTGACAAACTTGAAGAAAAAGAAGCTAAGGGAAAAGAGGTTGCAGAAGAGGATCAAACTCTAGAACCTAGCCATGTGTTGCAAGAAGAGCCCTTCTTGAAAGCCTTGAAAGCCATGACTGGGAAGGCTCTTGAAGGTATACCACTGTTTAGTGGAAGGATGGAAGCAAATCTAGCCATGGACTGGATAGAGGGTATGGAGAATCACTTTGACTGTGATGGAGTCACAAAAGCACAAAAGGTAAGGGTGGAAAAATTAAGACTTAGAGGCTCTACCTTGACATGGTGGAAGTTCATACAAGAAGAGAGGGAGAAAGAAGGAAAGAAACCAATTTCCACTTGGAAGGGAATGGTAGTCTCGGTGAAAGAGTTATACATGCTTGATGACTATGAAATACAATTACATAAGAAGAGACAAAGCTTGAGACAAAAGGATCTTGATGTAAATTCCTATACAGAGGAATTCCAAAAGCTTTTCTTGAGGTCTAATGTGACCAAAGATGAAAGCCTTAAGGTGGCTAGGTACCTGAATGGTCTAAAATGGAACCTTCAAGAGGAGATGACTTTGTTAAGTCCCAAGACAGTACATCGGTGCTATAAATTAGCCCTCAAGATTAAGGAAAATAGGAAGAGAAGACAAGATCAAACTTTCAAGAATAGAGGAAGAGGCAGAGACCAAAGAGGTCATAGAGGTGGTTACCAAGGCAGAGGGACTGGACAAATAAGCTAGAGAGAGTCTAAATTTTTTGAGCATAGCAGTCAGATAACTTCTAGAGGAGGTTATGGAAGAGGTAGAGGAACTCAAGGGGGTTCTAATAGAAGAGGAGGTGCAAGTAGAATCAATTCTTACTTGTTAGCATGAAGTGCTATAACTGTGGTCAAATGGGACATCCTGCTTATAGGTGTCCAGAGAAGGCATCTTCTTCAAAAAATGAAAAGAGAGTGACATATGCACATGAAGACACATCAAGTTTCAAATCACCAGAGGTGAGCCACATTGAATTAGAGATGGGAGAGAACTTGATGTTTAGATATTTCTTGATCAGAGAACTAGTCAAAGAGGAACCTAAATAGAGAAGAGCCTTATTTAGAATAAGGTACAAGATACTTGTTAAAGTGTGCAAGGTTATTATGGATTTAGGCTCCACAGATAACATTATCTTAGAAGAAGCAATTAATAAGTTTAACTTGGGAAAGATACCCCATAGTAGTCCCTACATGGTGACATGGTTGAACAAAGGGAAAACTGTCCTTGTGGATGAGCAAACATGGGTGGAATTCTCAATTGGAGGATACAAAGATAGGTTGATATGTGATGTGTTGCATATGGATGCATGCCATCTCTTATTGGGAAGACCATGGTAATATGACAGAGGAGCCATTTATGATGGTAAATAAAATACAGTCTCATTCAAGAAGGATGACAAGACATTCAAAATACAATCTTTACTAGATGAAGAAGGACACAAGTCAAAGAATCCTAGTGTGTTACTTAGCAGTGGAAAAGAGTTCGTGGAGAATCCTCAAAAAGAAGGAAGTGAGGGCTATGCCATAGTTTTAAAGCCCAAGGTAGTAGAAAAGACTACACAAGAACCTATACCAGTGGAGGTACAAGCATTGCTTGAAAGGTTCAAAGACATAGTCAGTGATGGTACACCAGCAACCCTACCTCCTAAGAGGTATATAAGTCATCAAATAGAATTTATCCCAAGGGCTTCATTGCCCAAAAAAGTAGCTTACAAGCTCTCAATAGAGCAGAAACAAGAAGTAGCAAGGCAAGTGTAGGAGATGCTTGAACAAGGATTGGTAAAGAAGAGCATCAGCCCATGTGCAGTACCTATGGTTTTGGCATCCAAGAAAGGTGGTAAGTGGAGACTTTGCACTGATTCTAGGGCTATTAATAGGATTACTATTAGATATAGATTCCCTATACCTAGGATTGAGGATTCGATGGACTATCTTGGAGGGGCCAAATATTTTACTAAGTTGGATCTCAAAAGTGGATACCACCAGATTAGGATAAAGGATGGGGATGAATGGAAGACAACTTTTAAAACCACTGAAGGGTTGTATGAGTGGAGAGTTGTGTCATTTGTGCTTACAAATGTCCCTAGCACATTCATGAGGCTCATGAATGAAGTGCTAAAGGATTACACTGGCAGATTTGTAGTGGTATATCTTGATGATATACTCATTTTTAGAAAAACAAAGGAGAAGCACCTAGAAAATCTGGAGATAATGCTCAAAAGGCTACAAGAGGAACAATTGTCTATTAACTATCTGTTGCTCATGGGGATTTTTTACCCTTTCCTTTCTTTGTTTTGTTAAAGGGTTTCAGGGTTCCCTTCAAAACCTGCTTTTACCTTAATCAAAACAATTGTCTATTAACTTGGAGAAATGTGAATTCTTCAAACAAGAATTTGTATAATTGGGATTTTTAGTGTCTCAAGGTTCATTTAATATGGACCCAAGAAAAGTGGAGGCTATCTTGAACTAGCCAACACAAACCACAGGGAAAGAGGTAAGGAGTTTTCATGGGTTAGCTCAGTTTTACAGAACATTTATAAGGAATTTCAGTGGTATTTGTGCACCAGTGCTAGACACCATTAAAGGTGGATTGAAAACCAAGTTCAAGTGGACTTATGAAGTAGGAAAATCCTTTGATAATTTGAATTAACATGTAGCTACCCAACCTATCCTTTTGTTACCTAGTTTTGATAAGTTATTTACAATAGAGTGTGAATCAAGTAGAGTGGCAGTAGGAGTGTTGAGTCAGGAGGGTAGGCCTATAGCATTCTTTAGTGAAAATCTCTATGAAGCAAAGAAAATATATTCAACTTATGACTTTGAGTTGTATGCTCTAGTCTAGTCACTTAGGAAATGGAATCATTATCTCCTACCTAAGGAGTTTGTGGTGTTCATAGACAACCAAGCCTTGAGCTATATTAACACACAAGATAAATTGAGAAATAGGCACATAAAATGGATGGAGTATCTACAAGCCTTCACATTTACTATCAAGCACAAGAAGGGACAATTTAATAAGGTGGAAAATGCCTTGAGTAGGAGATTGTTGAAGGTTCTAGAAGTTCAACTCCAAAGCATTGGCATAGAGAGTTTTAAGGACCTCTATAGGGATGATGGAGACTTTTCTGAAGCCTATAAGGTATGTTCTGATTTCCAAAATCACTTTCATAGTCAATTTGTAGAATATACATTACAGAGTGATCTTTTAATGTTTAAAGGGAATAAATTATGTGTCCCTAAGGGTTCAATGAGAGAAAATCCTATTCAGGAGAAGCACAATGGTAGCCTTAATGGGTATTTTTGCATCAACAAAACCATGGAGTTAGTGCAAAAGTTTTATCATTGGCCCAAGTTACCTAGGGATGTTAGAAGGTATGTTGAACAAAATGTTGTGTGTATGAAAGAAAAAGGGGGAGCTAGTAATGCAAGTCTATACCAACCTTTGCCTATTCCCAATAGACCATGGGAGTGCATTAGTATGGATTTCATAGTAGGGCTCCCTAAGACAAAGGCAGGATTGGATAGTATCTATGTGGTGGTAGATAGGTTTTGCAAAATGAGTCATTTTATTCCTTGTAAGACCACCCATGATACCAGTTATATAGATCATATCTTTTTCAAGGAGGTGGTGAGGATACATGGACTTCCCCTGAGCATTATGTCAGATAGGGATGTCAAGTTTATGGGTCACTTTTGGAAGACTCTATGGAGAAGATTGGGTACTAACTTGTCCTTTGGTTCAGCTTACCATCCATAAATAGATGGCCAAACTAAGGTGATTAATAGAGTGTTAGGTAACTTGCTTAGATGCCTAACTAAAGAGTATGGGAAGACATGGGATCTAGTTAATCCACAAGCTAAATATGCCTATAATGACAGTGTTAATCAGACTACTGGAAGAATTCCTTTTCAGATAATATATGGGATGCAGATAGAGGGAGTATGTGAGCTCAGAGATCTAGGATCCATGGAGTATAGGAGTGGTCATGCAGAAGATTTCTCTCAAACAATGAAAGAGATTCAGGAGAAATTCAAGAAGACTATAACAGAGGCTACTCACAAGTTGAAAGCCAAAATGGATGAGAAAAGAAGAGATGTCCAGTTTGATGTGGGAGAATATGTCATGGTTCATCTGAACAAATCTAGATTGCAAAAATGAGTGCCTACAAAGTTGCAGATGAAAAGAGTGGGACCATGCAGGATACTAGCTAAGTATGGGAAGGATTCCTATAAGCTACAACTTCCCTCATATTTGGGCATCTCCCATTGTTTAATGTCGAAGACTTGGTGAAGTTCAAGGGAAAATTATCTAAATTAAACTAGAACAACCAAGAGATCTTGGAAGATGTCAATACAACAGCTTTACCTCTAAAAGCTAAGCCTCAACCATAGAAGATTTTAGAATCCAGGGTGAAGAAGACAACCAGGCACAAAGTGTATATGGAGCACTTGGTCCAGTGGAAGGATCACCCTGATTCTAAAGCTACATGGGTGGAGGAAAGCAACCTCAAGAAGTTTGGCATTGATATCTCTCTAATATCCCCTCATGTTCCTTAATCTTTGTGCAGAGGGGGAGAATGGTGCAGGACCACCCATGGGTTGGTAAATCAATCCAATGTTTTTTTTGTGTAAAGCCCTCTGAGTCATTTTTTTCCATAAGGTCATGTTGACCATAGTTGTGATTACAATAGGGATTAGGGTCTAGTTGAGTCTTAAGCCCTTAGAAAGTTGCAAATTAGGGGCTAAAAAGTTGTAAAGCCTCCTAATTGGTTAAGTAGGGATGATGATGTCAGCATGATGTTAGTAAGGCTTGGAGTAGTTTAGAACCATGTTTCAACCATGGTTAGAGTCTATGATGAGATTTAATGAGTGTCTGAACTCATTTTGTTGAAGATTGGAAAAGTTGCAAAAAGATGTTAAAGTTGCATTTTGCAACTTTTCCAACTTTTAAAAGTTGCTCAGACAACATTGTCTAATTTTGAAAAAATGGTGGAGAAGTTCCCTAATCAGAAACCAAAGGAATGGTTGACCTATTTAATACCTATGATGACCTAATTACAAGGTTGGTCACCTATTGTACGGATTTGGAATTTTGAGAATTGAAGGAAGTGTTGTTTTGTGTGCAATTAGTTAGTTATTTGGTTACAGTAGATCAAGAATGGATTGAATTTTTCACTATAGCTCATGTATGGATTAGGGTATTTGTTTTCCTTGTTTTTCGTTCTATTTTTTTTGTATTTTTTAGTTCTTTCTTTAGCTTTCTATACATAGTTCTGTTTTGCACTGTCACTAGTTTAAACTAGGTAGTTTGTGAAGATGGAGACCTAGCTCACTATCCCACCGTTCAATCTGTACAACCTCTTGGGGATAGTGATTATAATCCATGCACATACCATTTATATGACATTGGGCCATAAAATTTAGAGGAATATTTTTTAAGTTCTTTTCCTAGGCGAGCCAGTGGTGAGCCTAGCTAGGGAAGACAGTGTTGCAGAATGCTTAACCTGCAGGGTGGGAGATTAAAGACCCAATTAAATATTGTGAGTTAAATTTGGGAGTCTTACAGAGACTTGGTGAATAGGATAAGGTCATTAAAATAAATATTGGATTCTAAATATTGTAGACTATCCAAGTAGCTAGTGAAGTTCTAAAACCCTTACAAAACCTCACATATTGGGTTAGGGCATTGTATGGAGGGTTGGAAACCTAAGACCCAAAAAATATTTGAGAGGTTTGAAAATGAACTTAATAACCCAAGAAAATTTGTAGGGTTACTTTGGAAGGAAGTGGAGAAGACCCCTATTTTCTCGGAATAGTAGGCCTAATAGGGCTACTAGCCATTAGGTTTGTTTTGAAGCAATTTGCAGAAATTGACTATCAAGTTGAATCAAGAGGGACTCCCAAATCCTCTAATTGATCAAATTGAAGTGTCAAGAAGCACCTCCTCACCTATTAAATTGTACTTAACAAGAATGGGGGTGGAAGTCCTTTAGGTGAGTTGAAGGGTTAGTGTGTTGAAGCTTAGTAAGCACCAAGTAGAGTTCTTGGTTTGGTGATTCTTTGTTGGTAGTTGGGTTAATTAAGGTGACTAGGGGATCCATAACCTTGAAGAGATTGTATAGGTCATTAGGTGTGTAGAAGAAGCACCCTAAAGTCTATTAAGAGACTAGGAGCATGAGCTTGTGATTGGCTCATCCAACCTCCCTATCAATAAGTAGGCTCAATTATAGTCCTCATATGAAAATTGAGCATTGGGATTTATGTTCCTTTGTTGTAATGGAATTGAGCTTGTGAAGTGTGTGTGTTTCATATTCAAGGTTAATGATAAAAAATATTTTTAGCAACAATTATAAATTATAGACTAGAAAGAAAATACAATAAGATAAATTTTAAAAGAAGATACCAAGAGGAACGTAGATCTAAATATGAGAGATGTAAGTGTAATACATGGGTGTTATGCACCCTAGTTTGAGGTGTTGGAAGTTGAAAAAATCCAACCAAAAACTTAGTTAGACAAGAGTGTTGGGTACCCCAATCTGTAGGTTTTTACCTTTTGAAAAAATTCACAACGTGTAACAATATACTCTATGCTCCTTTACATCTTTTATTGTCAAATCTAAACCTACACATACAAAGAATGGGGAAGAAGGGTCTTTTTATGCTAGGAATTTCCTAAGTCAAACCTTGTGTTCATGTTCCCATGTCCATGATAGCTAATGATAATGAAAAAGAGTGTGTATCCTCAAAAGAACAAAGGCTAAAAAAATAAAATTAAAGATATTAGTTTTCCACAATCCATAATAGCTCTTGTTATTGCTTCTAGTTGATATTGTTCATGTTTGTTTACATCTAACCAAAATAAATAATAAGATGAAAACACACACAATAACATGTGTATGTTTTTGTATGTTATGTAAACAAATACACACAATCTAAACCATAAGCAATGACAAGAACAATAATGAAAATAATAAAATGAAAAATATTACCTCAATTATAAAGTCTCATACAAGGCTTAATATTACTAGACATGATAGTGTATTCTCTCATCATGGAGAAGCACAATTTTATTGATCATGATTATTATAAAAAAGTTTTGTTCTTGAATACTTTTATCCTTGATTAAATACATATGCTTCATTGGGTTGGATTTTTATCATAGGATGTATTTGGATCCTTCTTAAGGCTTAGAGTTTGAAATGGTAAAGAGGGTAGTATTAATATTAAATGTACACCTTTCAAATTTAATGTTCAAGAAAGGTTGACATCAGAGGAAAAATTCTTTCTATTTTCAAAGATAAATTTTGTGCATCAACAATATGGTCCAAACTATAAGGACATGGGCATCAGGTGCCCTAGTGTAGAAAGAACGAGGCATGATAATGATCGAGAATAGGTGAATGCACCAAGTTTATATTAATAGTCTTAAAAGTAAACACAATCAAGCATAAATTAGGCACAACCACCAAAGTGGGTCCAAACTTAGTGCAAAATTATAAAAGGGATACAATTTATGATACTACACACCAAAAATTAGATAAAAATAAATGGAGGAATCCTACCTTCACCACATGTGGGCCTCACTTAGTGAACTTGAATCATAGCACGTGTATTCATGGCATACTAAAGAATCCCCCTATTTTCAAAAAATATTGCCCCAAACTCTTTTTTTTGTCACCCCCCTCCAATACCCACCCAATACCCCCCACACCTATTTTCCTATATAAACCCCCACCCCCTGCCCCAAAAAACCCCCTCCCCCCTATTTAGGTAATATATTGACCCCATTTTTTGCCCATTTAAAACCCCCCCAATATGAATGTGCATGATATTGTATTGCCCCTTCAGTGAAGACGTCATGCTTCACCACCTAAATAAGCAATCAAGAATAAAGAGAACCATGCAAAATCCATATAATATGATAGAATGATTAGTATAACAAAACCAAATTTTGACTTCCCTAAGATCTAATTTATACCTTAGTTTAAATAATTAGAGCACTAGAATCATAGTGTTATAGGTAACCTAATCAAAATCCTATTCAAGAGAATATATATCTCAAACCTCAAGATAACAAACTCTAAAATTTCATTCATGTACACTAATGATACATTTACGTGTCCTTTATTTCCATTCAACCATGAAAAAAATAGCCAAGTGGGGTACTACCAATCTAAACTAAAAATTTCATGGTCCCACTTCACTTCTTATCAACCAATGCCATTGCTTTAAACTAATCAACATTTTTTATACCCCAATAACTAATCCAAGGGTCTTAGCCTCTACTAGATTACCATATTCATCATTTAGGATCTTTATTTGGAGGACCACCCCTTTTCATGCATAACATATCTTTCAGAATGTATCTTGAATACCTCTAATATACTTTAGATTAAAGCATGTGAAATGACATACTACCTACAACACTCCTAGATTTTCCAAAATTTAAAGGGGATAGAGACCTAAATGTAAAAATAATGTGTGTTGTTCAATAACTTCTCCCCTAGGATCTAATTTCTTCAATATTCCAAAAAATATAGAAGGCATGACACTTGTATAGTTTTATTGGTTAATTGAAGCCTCTATCCACGCCTCTAGACAACTTATTGGAAAAAATTAAATATTTTGGACACAAATACGGTTATCAAAATAGGAACTAAATAATTCCTTTAAATGGTAAAAGATGCAAATGAGTTTATATCCCATATTATCACTCATTGGACATGAGTCTTATACTCTTGATCTAGTGCCCCTCGTATGCATCACTGTGAACTCTATAATATGTTCTTAGATTCTCTAGATTCAAATATGAGATAAGAGGTTAAAAACTCCAAATTTATCAACTTATAATTAATAATGAATGAAAAAAAATTCAATAATGAAAGATTTTTTACATAATAATCTAATAACAATTGGACTCAAGATAATAAAAATAATTCATCAACCCCAAAAATCCTAAAACAAAATAGGAATTCTACAATGAATGGTGTAATCGATGCTCTTTTACAAAAAAAAAATATTAATAAAAATCAAAATTTAAATTAATTCTTTATTTGGAAACAAAAATTTATAAAATTAGGGGATTAAGACTTTTAAAAATATGGATACTATGAGTAATTATAATATATAAGATAAAATAGTTCAAATGAGGATAACAGATATGATCCTCATTGTAGACCTAGGTATTTTGGTCCAACCAAGTTCAACTATTTTCATTAGAATTAGGGGCGTGATACATTAATGTGTAGGTGTATAGTTAAAAATTCCATACCCCTTTGAAATTTTACCTAAACTTTTGTAGCCAATTTAGTGTTCATTCCCCTAGCATTGAGCAGGTCCATTTAAGCCTTTATATCAACCTTTTCCCTCTCAAGATGCTCAAGGTCCATTTCAAAAGCTATAATTTAGTGTCACTTTTGCATTAACCATATGTTTATCTTCCCACTTGTCATTTTTACGCATGATTCATTTGGACACTAGCATGTTGCGCAAACATCTATGTGTTGTGCATGTGTCCCATGACATCTCAATGTTCAAATGTCAATTTAGAGTATTTTTACACTTGTCACTTTCCACAGTTGGTGGAAATGGCTTGGAATATTCTAGAATATATTTAAAGCCTCTTTTCCCCTCCTCTTACCTCTTTTACTAAATTAATTTAATTACTCCATTAAATCTCTCTTGGAAATTTCTCTCTTGTCACTTTCCATAGTTGGTGGAAATGGCTTGGAATCTTCTAGAATATATTTAAAGCCTCTTTTCCCCTCCTCTTACCTCTTTTACTAAATTAATTTGATTACTCTCTCTCTCTCTCTCTCTCTCTCTCTCTCTCTCTCTCTCTCTCTCTCTCTCTNTTTTTTTTTTTCTCTCTCTCTCTCTCTCTCTCTCTCTCTCTCTCTCTCTCTCTCTCTCTCTCTCTCTCTCTCTCTCTGTGTGTGTGTGTGTGTGTGTGCAACAATCTGTAACTAGCTACAACACTCTCTTATAAAAATATCTATAGCTCTCTTAGATTTTTCAAGCCTATTTGGTAATATCTTTCTATCTCTCTCTTGTATCTTTGAGCATATAAAGATTTATCACAACCCTTATCTATCAAATGTTTTTTTCTATTTGTCTTCTGATCTATCTATAGTATTTTCAATAGTAAATGTCATGATGATAACTCTTTGGGAGGTGGAATTAGCTATAGCTAACAAATCTTCCCATAAAATTATGAACTCAAAAATCAACATTTTTGTCCTTCCTATATCATTTCTCACGTGAGACACTATTAGTAAACTATGAGTTTAGAATTTTTGAGATTTTTATCTTTAGCCATAACAAATTTTAGATTAATGGAAAGTATGTTAGTCTTTTTGAGTAAGTGAAAGATGACGTAAGTACCTTAGCTTACTCCTTGATGGTGTCAACTCTTAATCATCAAAAACTCATTTTTAATATTTGTCCACCTCACCTCTCTACCTCGCCTTTTATTCCACGCCAACATAGGCATCTCCCTACACTTTTTAAATCTATTTTTTTGAATTCCATTTTATATAACCTTTTTTACATTTGTCAGGACATTTGAGGTGCTCTAATGGCTCCACTTTTGAATTTGAAGATGTTAAAATTTACCTTAAAATTGAATTGTTATTTAATTCATTTACCCATTAAAAAGTAATATGCATAATAACTTATGGAAAAGGATAGGTTGTCTCTTTGTTTATTTTCCACAAATTGAAAAGTGTAGCATTTGACTTAAGTGGGGGCAAAAGTCATTTAAATCATTTTTTAAAATGACTTAAATATATTTTTACAATAGTCAATAATTTTATATTAAGTGGTTGTTGAAAAGTTATAGTGGGTAATTTCAGGAAGCAATATCGATGGATCAATGGAGAGAAAAATGAGTTTCAAAATTGTAATATTTCAAGGCTTCAGTACATCAATGAATTGATGGAGCCCTCCAAAGGCCCCATTAACCAATTTGGGCTCCAACAATGAAGTGTTGACTAGGTCAAAAAGACGTGCTTGGGCATTTGTGAAGTGTTTTGAAGTTGTTAAAAGATAATGCTAGTATGCCCCAACTTGATTGCGGTTTTTTTGTGAAGCATATTGGAAGCAATGTGTTTGGTATTGTGGTGCCATGGTTAAGTTCACATGATAATTTGTATGTTTATGGCAACTACATTTTGTCAAAATGTGGATGAAATGACCACTCATTCCAACTATTTAATGCTTCAATTTACATTGCCCTGACTTAAGGTGGAGCATGATTTTCTACCATTAAAAAGATGTTTTGAGAGTTCTTTTCATGCGGTGTGATAGGAGATGGTCAATAAAGAATTTAGTTTTGATGAGGTTGCATATATTTATTTAGTAACTTGCTTGTGTGTGGCTCGGAGATTGAAATACTAATACAGATTATTAAATGACACATGGTGCAATATGACATGAAATCTAGTGCTTCAATGTTTTATGCTTTTATAAATAGTCAATGCACAAAAAACAGTTTGAAAGGGGTAGTGGCGACTTTTGATAATATGTCCAATTTAAGCATTTTGGTTGATTACGCAACCCATAATGTTTTGATTATTGGCCTTTTTAAGAGAGGAAATTTTGATAAATTGATTGAGATCTTGGATGATCTTAGTCATTGGTTTGCAATATTTCTATGTTTTGAGTTGAGTTTCATGAATATATCCTATCTTATGGTTGTCTCTAAAGTGAGATGTAATGCTCTTTAAACTTAATACTCTAGGATTATTTAGTTTTTTCATGTACATTTGTTGTATTTGAATTACATTTTTCATTGTCATCTCCTCAAGGAGCAATTTAATTATTTTTATTAATGTAATGAGAGTTTTTGTTTTTTGTTTTTTATGTTTTCAAGTAGATTTCAAAGAGTGATTATTTGATAGGCTTTAGTGGTCTTCTTATTACAAGGTGATGACCCGCTAAAAGATTTTTAAATCATGTTTAATGTTGTGGTATAATATGTTTGTTGTATAACTTTGTAGCCATTCTCCTAGCACCAACCAATCGTATACACATTTTTCTTTTAGATTGCTTTAAAATATTAAATACTAAAATCTATTTTAATTTTTTTCTAGTTGTAGTTTAGAGTTAGAATCTTTGTTTTTAATTGTAAAACAATATTTGAATATAAAATTGTAGTAGATCTATAGACATTGTATAGGAAGACCCACCTTGGTTATGTAGAGTCTAAAGTGTAGGAGATATCAATATTTGATTGATTGATTCTTGTTTGTTGGCCATGGACCTTAGAATTTGTAGATTGAAAATTGACTAATTCATAAGAATTCTAAGACAATCAGTTAGAGCAATGATGCAGGGCATCATGTTCTTGAAGTTTGTTTGCATAGTTATATCTCTTTTTTGGTCATTAAGAAATTTTTATTGTCATTAGAGGTTAATTTCTTGGTTCCAAGTCATCTACACATGGGGACAAGAAGTCCCCATATCCCGTCGCCACTTGGACAAGAGGAAGAGTATAGTTTACAAGTTGGTTTTCAGTTATGCTACTGATCTGATCGTTGGTTTCTAGTTAGGACAGATTTCATTCATATGCGGGGAGAATTTGGCAAGGAGGGAACCGTCGATGCCTGGAGGGGTCGCCAAAATAGTTGGGGTTTTTCATTAATCTGCAAAATAGTCCAATAGTAGGATCTGAATGGGTCTGTGGTTGAAGTAACCAGTTTTCTTCAAATCTGACCATTCTTAGAAAAGAAAAGAAGCGTGTGAAGTCTAAGTTGAGTAGATTGATCATAGGAAAGAACATTTGGATGCCTTGCTCAGTTGTATTTATGGTTGGCATATCTTAGAGGGATCGATTATGTCTGTAACTGACCAAGGTTTGGGAGACATGAAATAAACCTTGAATCTCTATTTTGAGGTGTCAAGAGTCTCTATTAAAGTAATATGTAATGAGAATTTATGATCTGTGTGTTCATCTTATGTTTCTTTTAATCTGGTTTTTGTTTCTCTGTATTGTTGAGGGGTTAATGAAAGCATCGTTGGATTCAAACTTGAGTTTCCATTGTGCCTTTTATCATTGGTAAATTTCTATGTCCTCTATTTTTCTAATAAGGGCTTCCATCAAGTGGTATCGGAGCTTAAAAGATTTTTGCAAGTGAAGTGAGTCTATTTAGTGATTCTCAGGGAAGTTTGATGTTTATTGATCCTTGGAAAAAAAGTGTGTAGTAGATTGACAGGGTACCAAAAGATCTAGGCGGAGGAAGTTATTTTATTGTTTATCTTTTCTTGTTCAAAAAATTTTGTGTTATAGATTGAAAGAAGAAGTGAGAAGAATTTGGTTTCAATAGACTGGAAGAGGAAAGGAAAGGGAAGGCCCTCACAGTAGGACTCAAGAAGACATAAAGAGATTGAAGATGTAGACACATTTAAAAAGAAAGGAAGTCTCAAGAAGAGAGACCAGAGAGGAGAAAAAGAAAAGAACAAAGATGATAAATTTCAAACAGAAATAGCATAGTTAAGAAGAGATATAGAAATGGTGAAACAATGCTTTAAGGAGAAAAACCAAGGTTACTATTGGGTTTGGCTAATGAAGAAGAAACTAAAGTGGTCTATAAATATGATTATGGAGAAAAGAATAAGGAAAAAGATAAATGCCTTGAGAAGAGGAGAGAGTGACTACAGAAGTTAGGACAACAGAGAATTGCCATGTGAGCAACGTACACTAGAAGTGGTGAAAGAGGTTCTTATTGAGGAGAACATGAAGAAAGATAGAAAAGAATGGACAAGAGAATAAGGGCATAGATCAACCCTTGGAAAAGAGAATAAGGTAGAGAGAGAAGTGTCTATGTGGAAGGCACTCTTGGCGACATTGTGGTCTCTTATGTTATTTGCTAATATTATGTTTGCAAGTATGAGGAGCCTTTTAAGGAAGGTTAAGAGTAAGGCCTTGGATTCGATAAGAGAAAAGATAAGCAGAGCACTTGAAGAAAGAGATGAAGATGAGAAGATCTTGGTTGCATCAGCAGTGTGGCAAGAAGTTACAACAAAGATACCTTGTGAAAGGGGTGTGAACAAAGAAGAGAACAATGTTGAAGATATACAAAAAATAGAGAATATGATGAAGAAGCCATGACATTTTATGATGTCATTGAAGTTGTTGCATATGTAGAACAAGTTTCCAATGAAGAAAAGAAGTTAGAAGTCAAATAAACTAATGTTGGAAGCCATTTGGGACTACAAGTGAAAGGAAATCATAATGTTGATCTTGGTTGTGTAAGTAGAAATGAAAATGTTGGTTTTTATCAAGCAAATAAAGGAAGGAATGTAAATGAGGAAATTTATAAAGAGACAAAATAAATTGATAGATCATAGGTATATAGTTACATATTGGCGAAGGAAAAATGTTGATAGGGGCAACAGTTAAAATGTAAACAAGTAGATGTTTTTGACGGTGTTAATGCAAACAAGTAGGAGAAAAGGGTAAACGGTGTGCAAATGAGAAAGTGGAAAGCATATTTGAAGGCACGTTGGAAAGAAAGGAAGCAAGGGACTGATGTTTTCAGGATAGGAATAGATTATGCTTTGAGAAAACCAAGTGTAACAATAAAAAGAGAGAAACCCAAGGATAAAGGAACGAAAATGTGGGTGACTAAGAATATGATAGTAGGAAGTAGAAGTCTTATTACAGGAGATGATGATATAGAGAGAAATCCCAAGAGTATGAGATATGAGGAAGAGACTCATCCCAATGAACAAGAAAGCATGGTAAATCCATTAGAGGATGGTAAGAAAAAGAATAGTTGTGGGCATACAGTACAATTGCAAATGGAAAGGTATGATAGGTGTAAGGTAAGAGGCATAAAATCTGAAATGAACATGTGGAGGATTGTGTATGAGAAGGACATGAGGAGAAGTAAATAGCAGAAGAAAAAGAGAAGCAAGAAAAAATAGTTTGGAAAATCCAGACTAGATAAATTCAAGTGTGATGAAAAAAAAAGATGGATAGTCAAGACATGTTATAATGTTAGCATGAATAATGTCAAAGAAGATGTTGGCACAACATAAAGATGGGAAGGTCGGAGCAATTGATATTGGAGAAAATGAGATTAAAGAAGATCAAAGAAAACAAATAATTAAGGAAGTAGTTACAGTAGAAGAATTGGGAAAAAGTATAGCAAAAGATGATAAGGAGGAAGATTTGTGGAGGCAATTTAAATCCATTCAGAAAGAATGGAATAAAAAGGTTGAAAGTTTGAAGATGTATGTGACAACAAAGGAAACTGTGTATAAGGTTGTAGGAAATGACATAGAAAATGTTGCAAAGACAATAAAAAGGGACATAGTTGTAATGGTGTTCGACCTGAGATCAAATTAATGAGAAGGGGGGGGGGTGAATCTGTAATCTACCAAATAAACTAACTTTACAACCACTTAAACTTTAATCACCATTCACAAGATTTACCTTAATAGCAGCAAATGAAAAACTTAAGCATCCAATATCATCCCCAAATTTATCTCGTGGTAACCCAAATAGGGAAAAAACCTGAATTAAGCCCTGTAAGGAGCTTAACCTTGTTAGGAGTTCACAACAACACTATTAGGTGCTACCCTATTAAGGGATTTACCTTAGGCATGTTAGAACCTTTACCCTATTAAGATTAGCCTTGTTAGAGGAATTAAAAACACAAGCTAATGTGTCACCTTGTTAGAGGATTTACAATAAAGATATGTTAGGATCTACCCTGTTAGGAGATTTCAACTGTTGTAACTATTAGGGAACAACAAAAACAATGATCTGCAAAATAGCACTACCTGTGCTTGATCATATCTACTAAAGCACACAATCTCTTCTGAGCATACTTAATTCTTCCCTGGCTTGATCGCAACATGCACCTTACACCGCACTTGCACAACACACGCAATCAACACACTTTACATTCAACTTGAACCATTATATAATGAACTATTAAGTCCATCGACTTTATAAAACCCTAAATTGAATTTAAAAAGCATCCCACTCAAATCCAATGCGCCAAACAAAAAAATTAAATACAAAAAACATATTTCCAAGACTGCGTCGGCCTATACAATGATTTACATATGAAGTTGAGCCAAAGACTCAAACACATTTTAACCATACTCAAACTTCCACAAGAATCTTCTCCTCAAGATAAAATTGTTCAATGTGATACCAGATCATCACCTCCAATCATGAATACACATCACCAGATCATGAATCCTTCATCGTTAATCATCACTGCATCGATACCGATCACCGATACAAGATTTGCCATCAATATCTCAAGAACATAAACACTTAACCTCTTGAATAACATTGTTTATGTTCACTGATCACTTATCCTTCTCACTGATCACTCACAGTAGTTGTGATTGCAACTGTAGTATCTAAACACACTTGGCCTCCATATCCTATGATTGTGCCACATGATACATTATATATTTGACAAGACATTCAAATCATCTATCACCTTTCATTAATTGGTCTAGCAGTTGTAGTGTTATACTCCATTCAATTACAACTCTCATATAAACTTACTTCAGCAATAGCGGTCATGCATTGGACATCTAGAGACATACCTGGGTCTCCCCTAAAGATAGAAACCACTGAAACTCACTGAAACTCAGCATTCATCACAAATATGCTTGACAACATACTAAGAACACAAATTCAATAGTTGACATCAATGACAATATAAAATCTGACCATCCTGTAATCAAATCACTATGTCATCACCAAAACACACTCACCATCACTGCATTAGATATGCCAACAATCTCTCCCTTTGTCATTGATGGCAACACTCTGTGCTTCACCAATGATTGCAACATTCTCTTTGTCAATAGGATACATCAACATCTTCAACATGAAACATTGAGAAAAATGTTTCCACTTCTGTCTTTCACCTGTTCTACAATTACTCTCCCTTTCAATGGACTTCACTCTTTGTCAAACACAAATACATCTCCACATCTTCTCCTTACATCATCTCCATACCTCTTCTATTCTGAACATAAATCTTCTCCTCCTTAACATAAATATTCTCCCCCTTTGAAAACAATGCCAAAGGTGCTAAATACACTTGATATCTCCTTTGCAATACCTAACTAACCAAAGAACATTACTTCATAGACTGCTCCCCCTAAGGAGTAGCCTCACAATATCAATCCACACATAAAAATATTCAATAAATACACTGGGACTGGTGCAACTGCATCTTCGTCTAATTCAGAGAAGATAGGGGAATGAACCCTAACCTACCTCTTAGGTACTAAAAATTATCCTTAGGCAATGGCTTAGTAAAGATATCAACAACTTGCTTCTTAGTTGGCACATACTCCAACCTTACTTCCGTTTCCTATACCTGTTCTCTAAGAAAATGATATTTGATAGCTATGTGCTTAGTCTTAGAGTTCATCACTGGGTTCTTAGAAATGTTAATAACACTTTTATTGTCACAATAGATAACCATTGGTTTTGTTACCTTCTCCTATATTCCTTCCATAATCTTCTTAACCCACACTATCTGAGTACAATTAATTGGAGCAGCAACATGCTCATCTTTAGTTGTTGATTGTGATATACAATTCTGCTTCTAACTTGTCCAAGATACAAGCCTCTCTCTTCACTGCAACCATATGAGATTCCTTAGGGTTAGAAGAAAATATAGCTACTAATCTACCCGCATGTTCTATATCCGGTCTACTGTGTACAACATAATGTAGCTTACCGATCATGGACCTGTACAGTGTCTCATCCACTTCTTTAGAAGGGTGATCCCACAATAGTGGGTTACATTTTTTTGCCTAAACGAACATTGAAGCCTACATTTTGAAAAAAACTTTCAGATTCGGATGCATATTGTTGTTAAACCATTTAAAATCAAAAGATGAAGTAGACTAAATTCTTTTAGGATTTTCTGTCTAGATTCTAAATATCTTTTTTTTTAAATTGATTAGAATGGTTTTTTTTTCTCCCATGAAAACTGCTATGTTGTTGAAAACGTCATTATCAAAAAGTTACATTGACTTCATAGAGCATAACATTTTTCTAAAATATATATCAATGCGCTTCTTGCAAATTTGGTTTTTTAACATCCATACGGAGGGCATGAAATTGGTTTGATGACATTATCATGATTATTGAATATTTTATGAACGTTTGAAGTTGAGTAAACCATAATTTTGACATACCTTGACTGCATAGCTTATAACTTGTTGTGTATTTATCGAAATTCAATTTTTTTTTATAGAAAGTAGACTCGAAGACGGAGGACACTGTTATTTTTCAATTTTTTTTCTCTTTTCTACTATTTTTCATTGAACGTCAAACTTGGAGGTTTATATTTGATTAAAAAAACCTACATTCGACGTACGTCAAAAAACATAGGCCCAATTAATTCAAAAATTGTCAAATGTATATTTGTTAAAAAAAGCTCATTCAAAGTAATTGTGTGATGCAAAAGTACGTCTCCTTATTCTTCCATTTGAGCCCTATGCCTGAGCGCCGAAGCCATGAAAACTTCAGATTTGTGTCAACCTTTGCAAATGGCCTCTAATCAGAAATTTTTGATAGAAAGTACTTTCGATAGAAAGTAGTTTCGATCGAAACTACTTTCTATCAAAAGTAATTTCATGTTTTGACGTTTGTTAACCCTTTTACCAAAGTACTTTCGATAGAAAGTCATATGTTTCGACAGAAAGTTAGAGATGACTTTCGATAGAAACCTATGTCGGCCTATTTGGTGCCATTACGGGTTCAGAATGATTACATATAAATAAATATGTTTTTGTCATCTTATTAATTTGAAAGTTGCAAAATAATTCGCATTTTGGAAAAGGAAGACTTTTGAAATTGATTTTTTTTCAAATTTTGTCAAAATTTAGAGGACCAATTTTGCAACTTGTGATGGGAAATAAAAAGAGAAGGCTAAATAAGAGTACACGACATTATTCAGAAGAGACTGAACAAAGACTACGTGAAGAAGCACGTGAAAGATATTATCATAAGAAACAAGGTATGTCTCTATCTCTTATCTCTCTCTCTCTCTGCATATTTTAAGTTGATGGTTATGGCTTGTCTTAATAAAACATGTAAGCATGATATTGCAATACCTAATTAGACCTAATTTGATAAAGAAGACCTAATTAGACCTATTAGGACATAATTAGAACTAAGACCCTAAACCCTACCTAATTAGACCTAAGACCCTAAGCCTTAATCCTTAATCCTTAAACCCTAAACCCTACCTAATTAGACCTAAGACCCTAAACCCTAAACCCGAGAAACCCTACCTAAATAGACCTAGATTAGGACATAATTAGACCTAATTATGACCTAATTATCCCTAAGACCTAATTAGAGATCTATTAGGACCTAATAAGACCTAATATGAGTAATAGTCCTGAACTAATAGGAACTAAATTATGACATAATTTGTTATTTAGTAATAAGATGTAAGAGTACCCCTTAAGACCAAATACTCAAGACTAATTAGTGCATAAATAATTTAAGACCTAATTAGACCTTTAATAATACTAATTAATACCTAAGTTGAATAAGATAGTTAATTAGATATTCACGATAAACAAAAAATGTCATTAATATGAAACCCTAAACATATTAGTGGAAAAAGTGCAGATTTTAACCCAAAACAATCGTTAAAACATGCCAAACATCTGGCATAATTGTACATTAATTTCATTCATGTCATTGATATTCTTCTACATCCATCTCATCGTCAAGATCATCGTCGACCACAAAATCATCACCACCACTATCATTTTCGTCATTGTCATCAGCATCATCATCGTCGTCGTCGTCATCATCATCCTCCTCATCATCATCGTGATCAGTAGCAGCGTCATTTTCCTCTTCTTCTTCATATTCTTCTTTGACTAACTCTCGATCATGATCATCATCCACTTCTTCCTCTTCCTCGGTATCTTCTTCTTCCATCACATTATACTTTATCATCCTTCCTCTTGGATCATGTCTAACAACAAATGACCAACCCAATTTATGTGGAACCTCCGAGTAAAATACCTGCTCACATTGGCTTGGAAGAACATAGGGATCTTCCCCAACTGGCTCAAACAACCTTGTATTAATCATTGGAAATCCACTGTCATGTTCAATAACATTTCTATCAGGACCATTTTGATTGAGACGTAGTTTGTACCATTTCACGATAAAGAGAACTAATTTGAAGGAATTAAAGTCACAGTCTAGTATATCAACCAAAATACCATAGTATCGATTTTGTGACTCTTGAGGATGTAAGTCATTTCTAGATGAAATATTGGTCACCTGGAAGACTGCACTTATCCCAGTCGTGTCATCCAACTTTTTGATGCAAAATTTATAACCATTGCAGAACATAGCCTTGTGGTGTTTCACCTACAATAATGTCAAACATGTATAAATTATTGCATCACGAGTTGAAAAACATACAGTTGATTAACAAATTTATAAGTACTTGGCAATCTCTTAAACCATATGCTAAATCTATTTCCTTTTGTGTAACATTGGGATCTCCATTACGATGAGATTGTATAACCAATGAAGACACAGATTCCCATTTTAATCTATGACCATAATGTTGACATCGTTCAATCCAAACCATCACCCAATCTTGATTGTTTGCAATAAACAAATATATTGCATCCCACTCTTTAGAAACTGTACAAAAGTAAATAGATGATCAGTTACAACAGATTTATTTTCAAGATTAAGAATTAATTAACTACAATAAGATCTCATAATTTATTACCTTTCAGTTTCCTAAATCTACCGTTTCCTGCCAAGTACTCCCCTTTGAAATTTTTAATGGATTTGAGATCCCAAATGCAATCTATATGAGATTTTGCTGTAAGATTAGGAAGATATTGATTAATGTACACCATCATCTGGTATACCATATATCCTTCAACCATAGAACCCTCGAGACATGCTCTCTATCATACCAAACCCTTCAAAAATTTCAAGTGTCTCTCAACCATCCACATTAACCTAGCATGTACAGGTCCACACAATTCAATCTCCTCAACTTGGTGTATGAGGTAGTGTTCTTGTGCATTAAAAAAGGTTGAAGGTAAACACTTTTGCATTTCACACATTAGATGAGGAATTTATTTTCTTCCAATATTTTATATCTTCTTTATGGATTTCTTTAGATGACAACCACCTACAAGGGATTGAAGACACAAAAAGATATAAATACAAGAATTTACAATATATTACTTGTTTGATATTATTGTTTGATATATTGAACAAATATCACTACTTACCTTATTTATTTTCCAAGATCATATATCACTTGGTTGATATTATTGTCAAAGTTCTCTGGGAGCGATAGGGGTAGAAAATACCACAATAATTGTCAACTGATCATTTCATACAATGAAAATTGAATGCAGTTACACAAATATATTGTAAATACAAAAGAATGTGACTTACCTTGATGAAGGTATGCCAATCATGCATATTCATCCCTGACCCAAAAGCACTCTTCTTTGATATGACATTGCTTATATTCACAACAAATCCTGTAGGAAATCAAATTTTGAGTATGAATTCTTTTATGACATTACTTTTTTACTTTGTTAATAACCAAGGAAGAGCACTTGCATTAATCCAGTCTCCATTATTGCTATTTGATTCAATTATATTTTTCATTGCATCATTAGATTCATGAATGTCACTACAAATTTTGCCAAGTTTTTCTTTGTCACGCCTTCCATCCAATATTTTCCACTGTGTCTCTATTACATTCTTTCCAATATGCATAGTATCAAACAAATGCAAAATTTGCAATTGTTCATAGTAGGGCAGCCTACTAAATTCTTTGGGATAACATTTTAGTCCCTTTGGAAGTTGGTCAGTGATGCCTTCACGACCTTCAAGATCATCAACTACATAATTAGCCAACAAAAACCAATCAAAATATATAATTTTCAAACATCAACCATTAGGTGGAACGATATTACCTCTAATTCTATAATATTCTAACTGCCATAGGTGAGGTGTCATTCTTTGGGGCTTTGATGTAGTCTCTTCTTTCCCGTTGAAAAGATATTTTTCCGCACTTTGATACTTATGATTTCTGGGGAGGAAGTGCCTATACTCATCAAACACCTACTTTCTTAAACTTTTGGAATGACGAGATTTCATATTTGAACCACACATTGGACATGAAAATTTTTCCTTTGTTTGAAGACCTATAAGATAACGATACAATTGGATTAAATATGTTAATTTTTAGAATTAGAATTATCGCGTACAAATAGAATTCACCATAACATAACCCATAAATGTGTTAACCCTGGAGCATCATGAATTGTCCACACAAGCATTGCATGGAATTGAAATTGTCTTTGTCCAATTGGTCTAGAGATTTCATACATAGTGAAACCATTCAATAACACCAAAAACTCGTCAATAAGAGGAGCAATATATACATTCATATCTTTCACTTGGTACTTACCTAGTTGAATTAACAACAACATCAGATAATTATTGTGGCCATTTCACTCCAAGACTTATAATTACATGTAGATAACTATAAAATAATAAAATACCTGGAACAATCATTGCCAACACATAATATGCCCCCTCTTTATTGACATCCATGGTGGAAGGTTATTTTTGATAACAAAAATAGGCCATACTGAGTAAATAGATCTCATCTCTCCATACAGATTGACACCATCTACTGCCAGAGAAATCCTGAGATTTTGAGGTTCTTCTTTAAAGTGTGGCCACTTTTTCTCTGTCCATAAATGATGAACCATCCACAGGCATTCAAATAATGTCATCTCGACTCCTACCGCATGCATGGTAATCCATAAATTGTGTGAATTCATTACACCTGAATAATTGTTTCAGACGTGGAATAATGGGGATGTAACGACGAACCTTGCGAGGCACCTTTTTTGTCATTTGATCATCTCGATATCTACTCGTATGGCATTCAAGGTATTTTTTTATATTTTAATTTTCTTTATGATAAATAATATGATCTTCGGGACAAGCATCTATTGCTTGATACTCCATTCCAATATGTTTCATAATGGCACATAATTATCGGTACGAGCGAGGGAGAACATTTGATGGTGGTAACAGAAACTCACCTATCAATCTATAACAAAAAATATAAGTCATTACTATAAACAATCTTAATGGTACATGTTTCACCTTTTATAGACTATAATGACATATATGACAAACCTTA
>MU225256.1:14645324-14668041 GCA_018584345.1 Thuja plicata | reverse complement strand
ATAATAAACCCTTCATAATCATTTGAAGGATCCAGGATTTCAAGCTCTCGTGCGCCATTACTATGTCAGTTTGGTTCTAGCATTCAAGCCATCTTGCGATCACACACACACATTTCAATTGTCAAATTCTCGACGCTTCTCAATTCATAGACGCTACCCCGCCAATACTGAGCATCAAGAACAGCGTTTCGGAAGGAGTAGAGAGAAACAATAGAAGCTTCAAGCATCGAGGGGTTTGCATTCGTTTGTCTTCCTTTCTCTTGCTTGTACATTTTATTGCTCACGTTTCTGTTATTCGTTTAGTAGTTATTGTATACTTGATTTGCATTCACTTGTGAACCTTTGCTACTAACCCCCGCCCTTGGAAAGCTGTGGGAAACCGGAGAGAGAGGCGTACAGAAGGTAATAGCAACAATGCCCTAGCTCTCAAAGCTCACGGGTCATCAAGCATTCCAAATGCAAAGATGTAAACAATTACAGTATTAACATTCATATTGTGCCATTAAATCAACAAACGCCATCAAAATAAAATTGAATTAATGAGAAGACAAAGCTTGAATACCTACCTCAAGTCATGGCTTCCATATACCAAGATGCCAATCAACTTCCATAGTATGCCCTCTTCGTGCATGATGGTATGTGATCACGCTAAATTAGAAATGAGTCTCTCTTCTTCTTCTTCTTTTTTTTTATAATCACGTGGGGGTTGCAATTAGGACTATCATCGTTATTATGACAGCGTCGAGGCACTTACAAAAATAAACACAAAAATCACATACAAATGGTGGTATCGTTGCAAATTGGGGTGAAAATATGACCCCAAATGTTGTAGTGGCTTGCCCTTGGCCTTGAGTTTTTGCTTTCCCCATTGTTCTTTGGAAGAATGAAAAAACACAGAATCACAGATATTTACTAACAAAATCACAGATAATAACTAACTAATTAAGAAAACCCCAATTGTACATGCAAGATTTAAAATTTCAAAATCAAGTTAAAAAAAAATTTTGACATTACAAAATTGGGATGCATCAGGCTAGATATCTTACCCAAAATTAAATTTTGAAATTTGGATAGATAGAAGTTAGAATGGCCGAGGCTCTCACAAATTATAGTCTCAAAATCTTCGGCGACGGTTCAATAATTATTTTTAGCTCTGGTGCTACGAGTCGATAGGTTTTTAAAAAGGAAATGTTAAAAACCTTTCGTTAAATGTAATATTTAAACCAAATTTCTTGAAACCTTTTAATGTTTTATCTTCACATGATATAATGGTACGTAATCTTTTGGACGAATTACACGTGTCACGTTTCCGGAGTGAGTTTTCAGGAAAGGTTTTTGAAACCCATAGTACTTCTGAAATACAACATCAACCATTCATCTCTCGTAATCCAACGATTGTTATGATTTTAAAATATTAATAATTTAATACACACTAATGAATATAATCATTAACTATATTCACTTAGAATTCATGCATTCAAGAATACCTTATCCATGAAATTTGAACCAGTCACCATTAAATGATAAAGTTTGGAAACATTTAATTATTACATGAAACAAAAGTGCAACGCAATTTTTTATATTATATTAGGAAAAATTTCATTACAAATTTACAATTCAACGACGCCCATAGGCCATATCTATTAATGATTCTTATAATCAAAAAAAAAAAAAGCACTTTGAATTTCTTAAAACATTTTCATATGTTTTTTTTAAACATACGTGATTACAATTTACATTATTGCAAAAACCCTGGTAAGCTAATACCACCAGAGGGAGACACAGTAGAGACTAGGTAGACTCAAGGAAAGGGATAGGGACAGAGGGAGACATAGTCAGGGACTATCCGGTTGAGGCTCCCTTCCTTCTATGTGGAACTTTGAAGAGAGGATAATCTCGAATAATTCTTCTAGCCATCGATAGTCCTCAGTTTCCTCCAGTAGGTGCCACTTCTGGAGGAAATCCCTCCCAATTTGTGCCCACTTCCAATGATGCATGAGCTTCTCAACATCAAGGTTCAATATAAATGGTTGCTTGGGCACATTTACTCCTGGTTGTAGAATCCTAGGCAAATCATTTTCCCAAGGAATTCCTAACCCAATTTTTGCAAATGCGACAACATTCACATCGTCGCTGAGGTAATCTTCTCTTAAAACTTTCCTCAGAAGCATGAGAATATCCACCTTTTCCCCCCAAGTCCAACAGAGATGCCAAGAACCGATACGAAATGTCGGTGTTAACTCTATACCTATTTTCACTCTCCATAAATTTATGTCCCAGCACCATCCTTATAGCCTCCTTGGTGAAGGCTCCTAACTCCGTAGCAACAGACGTCGGGATTGGCTCTGTGACCAGACCCAAAAAGGCCTTCTGATCCTCCAAGGTAGTGTATCTTAAACGAATTGGAGTGTCCATTGAAAATCAAACTGATATTAGTATTCTAATTTTTGACCAAAATCAAAGAGAACCTAGCACTCGCAGACTATTTTCACAAATCTGCTTTCACAATTGTAAATTAACGAGTGTAGATCATCTATTTATAAGCCCTAATTGAAATTATTTCTCTACCCTAAAGATCTAATTAATCCGTAAGTTAAATAGTAATTGTCCTTTCAAAATCTCTAAATCTTTCATATTTAATGCAACATTGGGTGAAATTAGAAACAACACTTATGATAAGACATTTGCTATCTTGGGAATAATGAAGGCCGAAAGGATCGCGTCACGCAGGTGGACATAACAATTCTTTATTATAAAAAAACTTGAAACATGTGCCCACTCTGTAGAAACAATAAGAAAAGTACGTTAGTTGTGAAATGGCGGCGGGAAATGAAGCTTTACCATTGATGTAAGATCATCAAATGGTCAAAAAACAATGTCCTTAAATGACATGATGTTTTCATTTAAGCCTTAACTTTAAGGCATTATTCTATCGAGCTAATGAATAGATAATGATGTCACACATATCTGTCATTGAAAATTGAAAGGCTCCATCTAAGAAGCCATAAATTGACATTACTTTAATTGATGTCATCTACTCATTGCCATTAATTAATATTTCTATCTAATATTACCGAAGATTGCCAAAAGAATTATGCTTTTTTGGTGTCAGAAAATGAGGTCACAGACACACATGTCTATTGGATTACAACATATCAATGGCCAAAGGTGAATTTTGGGCCTATTTTTGGTCTTCATAATATTTACGGCAAACTCTCGGCAAAATCATGCCACATGGTATGATTGATCGTGGGCTTATTGGTACGATCAATCATACCACGTGTCATGATTCCACCAAGAGTTTGCCGTAAAGATTATGAAGAACAACAATAGGCCTGAAACTCACCTTTGGCCATTGATATGTTGTAATCCAATGAACGTGTGAGTCTATGACATCATAGTGATGGGACCTGATGCAACTTCAACATCAAATCAGAACCATTGGATTAAGAGAGATGAACGATGGAAGGTGCATTTCAAACGGAATGTGGTGACATGACTTTTTTACTGAAAACTCTCTCCAGAATCATCACACGTGCCATTCTTTGAGAATGAAAACTCAAGAGAATGAAAATTTAATAATTATTTCCAATTATTAAACCACCATACCAACTATACAACTATTGTATTAAATCGCCAAGTTTATATGTATTTTTGAAAAACATTTGCCATGACAAATAAATTAATTACAATATTTGGAAAATAAATTTGCCATAATTTATCAATATAAGGAAGTCTGATTTGCCAATTAAATTAATAATTTTCCTATTAAAAAAATTTGTAGTCACCATATTTTTATAAAAAAAAGTATACGCTATTAAAAAATTTGCCACCAAATATCCATAATTTGAAACACAATTCGCCATCAATATTAAAAATTTCCCCTCCAAAAAATATGTGATTCGCCACGATTTTATGCTTTTCGGGAGGGGGGGTTTCTTAAAGTTATCCCTGTTTAGGACCTAATTAGACATAATTAGACCCAATTAGACCCTTTAGGACCTAATTATATCTAATTAGAAGGTATTAGGACCTAATTAGATCCAATTAGACCCTTTAGGACCTAATTAGACATAATTAGACCCAATTAGACCCTTTAGGGCCTAATTAGACCCAATTAGACCCTTTAGGACCTAATTATATCCAATTAGAAGGTATTAGGACCTAATTAGATCCAATTAGACCCTTTAGGACCTAATTAGACATAATTAGACCCAATTAGATCTTTTAGGACCTAATTAGACCCAATTAGACCCTTTAGGACCTAATTAGATCACATTAGACCCTTTAGGACCTAATTAGATTGAGTTAGAAGGTATTAGGACCTAATTAGATCCAATTAGACCCTTTAGTACCTAATTATATACAATTAAAAGGTATTATGACCTAATTAGATCCTATTAGACCCTTTAAGACCTAATTAGACATAATTAGATCCAATTAGACCCTTTAGGACCTAATTAGATCCAATTAGACACAATTAGACCTATTAGGACCTAATTAGACACAATAGGACATAGGAAATTTCATTCACACTTTTGTTTAAAATAATTTTATCTTTATATGTAGGAAATTCTCAAGAAGCACAACCTTCTAAAGTTGGAGAAGGGTCATCGCAAGGTCAACAAGAAAAACCTTTAGAAGTCGGAGAAGAGTCATCACAAGCTCAACAAGTACAACCTTCAGAATCCCAAACAAGTACACATCTCTCTCTCTCTCTCTCTCTCTCTCTCTCTCTCTCTCTCTCTAACTCTCCCTCACTGTCTCAATTTAGTCTCTTTGTGGTTAATTATGCATTTTGGATCTTTCCCCTTAAGATGAGCTATTAAGAGAATTTTTAATTTTTTTTGCAGCCCAAGTACAAGAAACAGATAAGAATGTTATTCTAGCCCAACGGTTGAAGAGAAAAATTAATCGTAAAAGCATAGATCATTAATTGAAATGGATGTGGAAAAATTGAGAGATTATGCTAAACAACCCATAAATACTACGGAGAGGGCATTGAATAAAAATTCTAAGGAAATAATTGAACAATTTGAGAATCTTGATACACTTGAAAAAACCCAACTATTATCAATTACACTTCTTAAAGATGAGTTAAAAGAACCATTAAATTTGTTGGGTGTAGATGCAAGCTTGAAAAGGTTAAAAGTGTCTAATGTACAAAAAAATATTGTTGAAAGTGGTAAGGATGGTTTGCATTCCATTGGGAAAACAATTAGATCATGACACAGGTCATAAAGAAAGAATATCACTTTTACATTAGTGATGATAAAGAGCATGACATACATTTTGTTGAGCATTGATTTAAGACATTTTTTGGATATTTGGAAAACAAAGGCATCAAAATTGAAAAACATTTTGTTTAGTTAGATGGATGTGCATCACAATTTAAATCAACAAGGCCATTTTATGCACTATGTAGATATCATCGATACCAAAAGATACCACATCTTTGGAGTTTCTTTAAGAGTGGACATAGAAAGGGAGAGCATGATGGTGCAGGAGCCTGTATCAAACGTGCTTTAAGAAAGTATTAGTTGGACTATCAGAGACATCATATAAATAATACTCATGATTTAGTTGAGTGGTGCAAGACACATTTTGTGGTTCCAAATCAGGATCACACAACATCACAATTGGATCGATTCATACCATTCAGAGTATTCTGGGATATATCAGGTATAAATGAAACATCACTTGTTTTGAAGTTTAAATTTATGTATTTACTTTTTAAATTTATTGATCATTGAAGAACATATATATATATATGATTTTAAGTTGTCTTAAATTTTTACACATGTGTCTTGTTCAGGTGTTGATAGAAGATCAATCCATGGATGCAAGAGGGTAGAAAAAATAAGATCCTTGCATTCAGTTATGAGTACATATAGTAATGTGTGGTCATTGTACACTAGAGATTACTCATGCTTTTGTTATGACTGCATTTCTGAAAACTATGGTGAATGTATCAACCAAAAATGTGGATATGTTAGTGAATGGAATTTGGCTCCAATAGATGTTACTAATACAAATGATGAAGTTGAGGATGAAAGCTTTGACGACATTCCGTTGATTTCAACCGATTATGGCCATATTTCAGGTTTGATCAAAATTGGTACGTGTCCATGTAAATAGAGAGCATGTACACATGTTCTTATTCACTATTCAATTTAGATCCACTCTAAGACATATATAGAAACTTAGATGTTTAATTTATATTTAGAGACCTCAAATTGAAAACATATTTTGCAGGACATGTTTTTGCAATAATAGCAGAGCCTGGAAATGTGGAATGTGTTAGTTACTATTTATTATGTTGCACCAAGGAGAGGGTGAATCTAACAAAGAATGAAACAAGCGATGAAATTATGTTTCTAATAGGTTAGCAGTGTACATGTTTGTGTTTAATTTATTATAATTGAGGTTTAACTTGCCATGGAATTATGTGCATGTTTATGGTTAATTTCACATCTAGATATATGTTGTTGAACTTGTCTGTGCAAATTCAGTTGTTGTGCAAGGAACGTATTTGAAGCAATCAAAATATTAAAACATGGGATTCATTTTATTGATTATCAACCTAATAACAAGGTTTATCAATATAGCCATCTTGTAATTGCCACTGTCCCATCTCTTCATCTAGTGACAAGACGTGGGGTTCGTAAGTGGAGACCTAATACTGATGACCATGAGAGAATATTAAATTTTATCCAAGAGCGAGCCGAACCACTTGATGTGGACTAAAACATGCATGAAATATGATCTGTACTAAATTTGTCACGGGTGAGACCGGAGGTTTTCTCAGCTCCATTCTTTCCTACCGGTGCCCGTAGTGAATGGAGCAATTTTTTAAAATTTATAATATCTCAAAAATGTCTTCAGGATGTGTATCATGCATGTTGAATATTACTTTAGTTTTATCTAGTTCATTAAATATAGGTCATGTGGATACTTATTTAGTTGGAATATGAATGTGTAGATCATGCATGTTGCAATTACTTAATTCTAGGATAATTTAATTTTATCTAGAACTGTTCATTAATTTTATGTTCCATAAATACTTAAAATTAGGATCATTCATATATATTAAACACATACATCAAACATGTATAAGCATGAACTACATCATCAAAACATAGGTCAAGTACATTTAATCATCAAATGTCTAGGTCACTTGTTATTTAGTATAACAGAATTTCTCAAACATCAATCACTAGACCACGTACACATATAACACATACATACATGTTAAGATCAATGAATCATATATTGAAACTACATGTAAACATGATACGTATACACATGTATAGAGTGAAAGTATATAAAACATGTACATGAAACATCAATCATAGATCAAGTATGTAAACATAAAACATAGAGATCAAGTATTGTAAGCATGAAACATGTGTCAATCATGTCAAACATAAATCAAAGTGTACAATACATATGTCAATCGACTCTAGAGTCTATAAATAAAATATAACATCAAAAATATGTATGTATGTAATATGTCTAGATCAAATATGAAAGTGCATAGGACTCATCATGATGACTCCTCACTAAGTGGTCAGGCCCAGAGTGACTATCATGCTATGAAGGATGTGCAGATCCCTACAGAGAAAGAGATATAAATTAATATATAAATGTACACATATTTTTAAGTTTGATAAAATATTACAAGAAAACATGTTATAAAGTGTGGAAACACATGTACTACATGTACACACATCAATAAATTAAAAACTCACCTGTCCACTACTGATGTCATCATCGAGTGAGTTCCGACGATGTACACAATCAGTGCTCAAAGTAGGAGTAACAAGAGGCATATCCTCATAGAGAAAAAAGTAAATTTACATGCTAGATGAAATATTGCAAATTTAAATAACTTAAATTGTAACATTAAATATAGAATCGAATAATTTATACCTATGTAGATGGTGGAACCTGATAGTACTCAGACTCTGTAGCCTCGATCCTATCAACCAAGATATCAAGATTTTGGTGTGTCTGGTCCAAGCTTAACTATGCATCTGCAACATGCGTAGACTGCACACGTCTCTCTAATGATGAATGTAACAGACTAACCAAATGAGATGGCATGGAATTTGTATCATCATGTGTTAGAAAATCTAGGTAACCTATAGTGGCCATGCTGAAGTCAACATCCTCAAGGCCAACATTAGAGAACTGGTGCCCTGCACTGACTGAAGAGTTTGTATGTTGTGCCTCTCCCTTTGCAGCAATAGAGTGGTCAATAGGTGGATCCTCACGAGCACTGCCACTATAGCCATGGTCTAGGTGAGAAGGATATGGTTGAGCGTATCTGACAGTACCCACATGAGTCTAACACTCGATATGGGGATATCATGCTCTGCTGCTATAAATGCATATGCATCCAACAGATCCTCAGCCAAACTAGACAATGTGATCGGTGTCATCTCTCCTGTAAGTCCCTCTAGGCTGGAAAGTGAAGGGATGCCCAATGTAGTATACATGTCATGTGCGGTCCCACTAGAGGATGCTCCACCTGATGGTCTGGAGTGTCGTCGAGACATCAAATATTGACCAACCTGATCACTAGATATGGATGCAACACCTGCTGCAATGTCCCCCACACTATTAATCGCACCTCAAAGCTGGGTGCTACGAATAACATCATCTGCCACAGGACCCAATGAAGGAGCTATAGCAGGTGCCCTCTGACCAACAATGGCCCTGTGTACTAGCCTTTGGCAATCAAATCGATGAAAAGCATCTCTATCAGCAAGTCTACCACGCCCCTATCCTAGATGTGCTAGCAAATCAGTGTAATTAACAGCCCTCCCTAAATGAACCTCAACAAAAATTTGTTGTGCAAAGTACAATGGAATTTGGTCGTTATTTGGATAATGACCATGAGTAGCTAGAAACAGTGGGTATATCAATGCTAATATAGCAAGATCCTGACACCTGGTTACCTGATATCCCTTAACATATTGTAAGTCTGCATAAGATGGGAAAACCTCCCTTTTCAGGGTCACTTTAGGCACTAAAGCCTGTACCTCCTTAAGAGAAAGACCAGAGCCAACCTCTTGTCTCTTCCTCTCAAGTATGGCCTCTATGACATCTGGGGCGTAGGGAGTGGTACCATGTATGTTATCTCTAATACTCATCAAGCTAGTGAGTATGGATTGACATGTGCTCTTATAGACAGTAGAGCTAGTTAGATTATTTATAGAATCTTGCAACCGTTGATTTCTCTATTAGTGCGTGCAAATAGTTCCTCAGGGGGAATCGGTGCATCTGCCATGTGTGATATGTAATAATATGTCTGATAGATATATATATATGTATACCTGAAATATTTTATTTACTGTCAAATGAAGTCTATGTATATATGTTTTCCTAATTAAATAGAAAATAAAATGAAAGTACACATTTTGCTACATTATTTCAAAGTAAAATTATATACACATGCATATACATGTATATACACATGCATATACATGTATATACATGTACATACACACGCATACACATGCATACACATGTATATACATATATATAGACATACATACACATGCATATATATGTATATACACATGCATACACATGTATATATGCATGCATATGTACATGTATATATACATGGCATGTATATACGCATGTATATATATATATATGACACATGTATATACATATGTATATACACATGCATATGCATGCATATACATGTATATATATATTATATATATCACATGTATATACACATGCATATATACATGTATATATAGATGTATATACATGCATATATATATGTGTGTGTGTGTACACATGCATACACATGCATATACATGTATATACACATGTATATACATGTATATATATATATATATATGTATATATGTATACACATACATACACATGTATATACATGCATATACATGTATATATGTACATACACATGCATATACATGTTTATACACATGTATATACATATGACATGTATATACACATGCATATATATGTATATACACATGACACATGTATATGCATGCATATACATATGTATATACACATGCATATACATGTATATATGTATACACATGTATACATATGCATATACATGTATATACACATGCATATACATGTACATATATATGTATGTACAATGCATACACATGCATATACATGTATATGTATATACACATGCATACACATATATATGCACATGCATATATATATGCATATACATGCATATACACATGTATATACATATGATATGTATATACACATGTATATACATATATATATACATGCATATACATGTATATACATATATATACATGCATATACATGTATATACATGTATATACATGCATATACATGTATATATATGTATACACATGCATACACATGCATATATGTATGTATATACACATGCATATACATGTACATATATATGTATACACATGCATGTACATATGCATATACATGTATATATATGTATACACATGCATACACATGCATATACATGTATATATACACATGTATATATATACATATGCATACCATGCATATACACATGTATATATACATGTATACACATATATACATGTATATGCATATGCATACACATGTATATATATGTATATACACATGCATATACATGTATATACACATGCATATACATGTACATACCATGTATATATACATATATACATGTAAATATAAATACATATACATGCATATATACACACATATACATATACATGTGTATATATACATATACATATACATGTGTATATATACATATACATGTGTATCTACACATATATACATGTATATATATACATATATACATGTATGTATTTATATACATATATATACATATACATGATATATATACTGAATATATATATTAAAAACAACAAATAATACAAATCAAAAATAAAAATAATAAATAATACAAAATGAAAAAAAAACCCTGAGAAAACGACGTTTGCAAATCGGAAGCCTCGCCACAACTTTCACCCACGCCGAAACTGTGAAAGTGATAGTTTGGGCTGGCTTAAAAACCCCGCCAAAAATTCACTTTCTTACTTTCAATCAAAAGTACTAAGTTACTTTCGATCGAATGTACTTTCCTACTTTCGATTGAAAGTAAGAAAGTACTTTCGATCGAAAGTAACTTCTGATTGAAAGTACAACATTTCAGTACTTTCAATCGGAAGTTAGTTTACTTTCGATCGAAAGTGCAGTTGTAGATTTCATGGATTGCGCTTTTTGGGACGAATTCGTTCCTCCAAAAAAGTGTAACCCACTATTGTGGGTTCACCCAGAATCATCTTCCTTTGACAGTTTGCAACCAGTTACCATAGGGGTACCAACCGGTTTTGAGTCCTCTAGTCCAAAAGTCTTTAGTATTTCTCTTACATACTTGGACTAACTTATGTAGATACCTTCTTTCATATGTTGAACTTGTAATCCAATGAAGAATTTGATCTCACCAATCATAGACATCTCAAATTCTTTCCTCTTCTCATCTGCAAATGATCTACTCAACTCTTCATTTCCACCAAAAATGATATCATCTACAAATATCTCTGCAATTAGCAATCTGACATCTTTCTCAGTTTTCAAATACACATTATTGTTGGCACTTGTTCTGAAAAAACCAATTTAAATCAGACATGAGTGCAACCTCTCATACCATGATCTAGGTGCTTGTTTCAATCCATACAAATCTTTATGTAATCTACACACCATATTCTTATCTTCCAAATTAGCAAATCCTTCAGGTTGTTCAATGCATACCTCTTCTTCCAAAATACCATTAAGAAAAGCTGACTTAACATCCATTTGATATACCTGGAATTCTTTGTAAACAACATAAGCAAGCAATATCCTTACACCTGCAAGTTTGGCCATAGGTGCAAATGTTTCACCGTAGTCCAGGCCTTCCTTTTGTGCATATCCTTTGCACCCCAACCTTGCCTTGTTTCTTACCACTTCACCAGTCTCATCCATTTTGTTTCTGAAAATCCACTAATGTCCAGGCTTTGTTTCTCTTAATTTGTTATAATTATTCTTCCACGGCTTTCACCCAATATTCTCCTTTCAATGCTTCTTTCACTTTTTGGGGCTCAAATTCAGATAACAAACATGTACCTTCCCTTTCCTTTCTAGTTAACACACCTACATTTTTGTCTCCAAAAATTTGATTAGGTGAGTGATTCAACTTTACATACTTAGACAATACCGGTTCAGTTCTAGGATTTCCTTCAACTATTTGTATATGTTCCTATTCATTGACCTATCTTTCCATTGGTTCTTCTGTAGTGTCTCGATCCACTGATTGCACATAAACAAACCCATGATAGCCTTCAAGTTCCTTCTTTCTAGATTCATCATTCTTTTCATAAAATTCATCTATTCTTACACTAGCACTTTCCACTATCTTATTAGTTCTCTTTTTCAAACACTTGTAAGCTTTACTCTTATAGGAATATCCTAATAATATCCCCTCATCACTTCTTGGATCAAACTTTCCATAATTTTCATCTCTTTTAATGTAACATCTACTTCCAAAGATTTTGAAATAATTAACACATGGTGTTCTACCATGCCACAACTGATAGGGAGTTTTGTTTGTAATTTTCTTTAGTTGAACTCTATTCAAAGTGTAAACTACAGTGCTCACCTCTTCTCTCCAATAGGTATGAGAAACACCTTTCTGAATCATTAATGTCCTTGTACAATCTATGATTGATCTATTTCTTATTTCAACAATACCATTCCGCTGAGGTGCTCTAGGAGCAAATATTTGTCTTTGAATTCCCTAATCTTCACAATAAGCAGTAAACTCATGTGAAGTAAACTTACCTCCTCCGTCAGATCTAATACATTTCAAAGTCTTACCGGTCTCCTTCTCCACTCTATCGTTATATATCTTAAACATGTGAAAATCTTTAGATTTGTCCTTTAAGAAAATAACCCACATCATTCTAGAAAAAAACATCAGCAAATAACACGGAGTATCTATCACCATAGTAACTCCTAGTTCTCATAGGACCACACAAATCAATATGAACCAAATCTAAGATAATTTTAGAAGAATAATTTTTACTAATGAAACTATAACTAGTTAGACTTCCAAGATGACATTCTATGTACATTACATTGTTTGGTTTCACTAGGTTGGGAAAACCTCTCACTAACTTCATCTTACTTACTTTGATCAAGTTATCAAAATTTACATGACAAAATTTCTTATGCCACAATAGGTAATCTTCAACCTTAGCTAGTAGACAACTCTTAATAGTAGAATTCAAATGGAACAAGTTACATCTTGTTTGTTCACCGGTATCAATTAGTTCTCCTGATTTCCTAATAATTCTGCACATACATCTATTAAAATCCAATATGAAACCTTTGTCATTTAACTGAGCAACACTTAAAAAATTGTATCTTAAATCATCAACCCAATAAACATCATCACAAATAGTTTTATCATTCAAAGCAATGGATCCTTTACCTTTTACTAAATAGGGAGAATAATTCCCAAACCTTATTGAGCCTCCATCACATTCCTCCAGCTTAATGAACTTTATTTTATCACTGGTAATGTGATGAGTGCACCCACTATCAATAATTTAGTTACCAATTTGATTCATCTTAGAAACTCAAGCTCTCTCACCTTTTTCTGAGGGATCTTCCTTTATTGCAACAAACACAATTTATTCTTCATCTCTTTCATTAGATTCTTCATCGGTCACACCTTCCTCAACTAGGAAGCATGCTTTCTTGTTCTTGTCCTTAAATCTTCTTGGCTTTTCCTTCCTGTCATTGTTAGGGCATCTAGAGGAAATATGACCAATTTTTTTACATGGAAAGCACTTCAAATTGTTATGTATGTGGAGCCTAATCAGACTCAATTTCTTTCGGCGCGGTTTCCCCCCCAGACATATCTATTTGGGCCCCATGCTTGGAGTATTTTTTTCCCTAATTAGGTTAGGTCAAATATGCTCATGAAAAGGGCTTAGGGTTTTGAGATTTCATTGTATGAGAGATTTTTCATAGCTTCATGTGACGGTATTGAGTTGCAGGTTTCAGATTGTAATCGTTGGATAATAATAAAGATATTGGACTCGATGTTGGTGGACGTAGCCCAGGAATTGGGTGAACCACGTTAAATCTCTGTGTCATTTGTGTTCTCTTCCGTGTTTATATTTGCATTTTTTTTGCTTATTATTCTAACACAAATGCAACTTACCCTTTTTATTACCTTTCCCTCTAGGCTGCCTTCTAGCAATCAAGGCTTCCAGATCCTCTTGATCTCTTTCTTCAAACAAGATGGATTCATAATCATTAGAGTGACATTCTGAAGAACTACTAGACATCTCCTTTCCTTTCATATATGGTACAAGAGTCAATGATGATTTGAAAGTAGATTCAACTTTAGGCATTTTATTATCATAATTACGTAACTCAAATGTAGTTAATTTCTCTATTAATGCATCCAGAGTAACAATAAAATTTCTTAAAGAATTGAGCTCTTGAATAGATAAAACCCTAATAGCATACTGAGGTAATAAATTTCTTAAAATATTGCTTACCACAACCTCCTCAGGAAGATTGCCACCAAAACCTCATATAGCAGCAACAACTTATTTGATTTTATAGCTTAATGTTCTCATTTTCTTGCATTATCATCTCATCATACTTTCCTCTTAAGTTGTCAACCTTTACCTTCTACACATATGGACCTCCACCATAGACAATTTTCAACTTCTCCCACATCTCATGAGAAGTATCTAAGTCTATAATATCAACATACTCTGCATCTGAAAGAGTACTTACAATAGCTTCCATAGTAGCAACATGTTCATGCTTAACCTTTAACTGATCTGGAGTTAGCATTCCTAGGGGAGAGCATACCTATTTACCACATGATCTCAATACTGATCACCCAAGCCCTTAAGATAGAGCTTCATCCAACCGCACCATATAGAGTAGTTCTCTCTTGTGAATTTAGGACTTTCCTTTCTCATCATCTTGGATCGTATACCTCAAGCTATTAAGCTTCACCACAATAGAGGACTAGAGCTTTGATACCAATTGTTAGTCCTGAGATCAGATTATTGAGGGGGGAGGGGGTGAATCAATAATCTACCAAATAAACCAACTTTACAACCACTTAAACTTTAATCACCATTCACAAGATTAACCTTAATAGAAGCAAATGAAAAACTTAAGCATCCAAGATCATCCACAAATTTGACACACAAATTTATCTCATGGAAACCCAAATAGGAAAAAAACTACGGTGGGGATTAGTACTCACTAAAATAATGTACTCTTCTGAATTATGCCCTGTGAGGAGCTTAACCCTGTTAGGAGTTTACAACAACACTGATAGGTGCTACCCGGTTAAGGGATTTACCTTAGGCCTATTAGAACCTTTTCCGTATTAAGAGTAGCCTTGTTAGAGGACTTAAAAACAAAAGCTAATATGTCACCTTGTTATAGTATTTACAATAAAGATCTATTAGGATCTACTCTGTTAGGGGATTTCAATTGCTGTAACTATTAGGGAATAACTGCAACAATGATATGCAAAATAATGCTACCTCTTCTTGATCAGATCTATTGAAGCACACAATCTCTTCTGAGCATACTTAACTCTTCCTTGGCTTGATCACAACATGCACCTTACACCGCACTAGCACAACACACACGATCAACACACTTTGCATTCAAATTCAACTATTATATAATGAACTATTAAGTCCACCACCTTGATCAAACCCTAAAATAAATTTCTTAGAGCATCCCGCTAAAATCTGACGTACCAAACAAAAAAATTAAATACAAAAATATATTTCCAAGACCACGTTAACCTATCCAATGTGATTTACATATGAAGTTGAGCCAAAGAGTCAAACACATTTTGACCATACTTAAACTTCCTCAAGAATCTTCTCCTCAAGATAGCATCGATCAATGTGATGCCAGATCATCACCTCCAATCATGAATACACATCACCAGACTATGAATCCTTCATTGTTAATTAACACCGCATCTATACCGATCACCGATACAAGATCTGTCATCGGTAGCTCAAGAACATAAATACTTAACTTATTGAATAACATTTTTTCTATTCACCAATCACTTATCCTTCTCACCAATCACCCAAAGTAGTTGTGATTGCAATTGTAGCATCTAAACATTGTTGGACACCATATCCTATGACTGCGCCACAAGATACATCAAAGATTTGATAAGACATTCAAATCATTTTTCACCTATCATTAATTGTTCTAGAAGTTGTACTATTATACTCCATTCAATTAAAACTCTCATATAAACTTACTTTAGTAGTAGCGGTCATGCATTTGACATCTAAAGACACACTTAGGTCTCCCCGAAATACAAAAACTACTGAAACTCACTGAAACTAGACATTCATCACAAATATGCTTGACAACATGCTAAGAACACAAAGTCAATAGTTAACATCAATGAAAATATAATATCTGATCATCCTATAATCAAATGACTATGTCATCACCACATCACACTTACCATCACTCCATTAGATATGCCAACAAATGGTTGATTTTGATAAGAGAATGATGAGTCATGGGATAAAAGATGAGTCTAAAAATAATTTGTTGTAGAAATTGGCTATGAAAGAAGAGTGGCATGGAAGGTTGATAGATGAAGTTGTGACAGGGTAAAAGCACAAAGTTGTGTCACGTTTCAGGATAACTTATCATCACAACTAAATTTGAGTATTTCTAACTAAAAATTAATTTTCATTAAACATATGGTCTAGCTAGATTCATTCTAGCTAAGTTAGATAAGGGGTTCAATTTTTCCAATTGAAAATGTCTATTAAATGCATGTTTTATACCAATTTGGGTCCAATTACCAAAGAAATAAAATTATTTAATAAAATCGATGTTTCAATAACGCCTACTCTTTTTAATGATATTTTAAAAAAATATAAAACATACCATTTTGTAGAGCTCAGAGTCAAGATTATTGTCATATAAATTTTATAATATTTTGATTAGATCTAATATGTTATATTTCACAATACAACAAGTTGGTATTTTAACATTCGAGAAGAAGTTGCTTCAAGTAAATAAAAAAATAGTAAATCATATAAAAAAAAATTAAAATTTATATTTAACGCTAGAGGAGAGAGTCATCTTCAAGAAAAAAAAAAAATTTCTGAATGGTGTAGATTTGATAGAGGAAATTTGGTGGGAGATGAAAACTCTCGATTAAGATAAGTTCAACTTTGAGCAGTTATAATGGAGAAAATATACATTGAAAACCAATCTGTATTCTTTTCTGCACTAGCTATACATTTTATCTATAACATATTTTGAAATCAGAGGAAAATAGATTATTTGCATGTACTTGTTTGGTGGGAACTAGACCCCAAATTTTTAGCAGTTTTTAGCAATTAAAAAATATACTTCAAAATTTTAAAAACTATGTCAATTCTTATTCAAATTTTTTTTTTTAAATTATAGGCATAAACTTCATCCAGTTTTATACATTTCTTCAATTTACATCATCCTCAAATTCTAAGCAAAAATGTCACTTGTATGTCGTTAAAGTTGAACAATTTGCATGTTGTGAACCTTTTCCTTTATAAAAGTGTGACACGGGTTTGTACTTTTACCGAACAACGAGTGATGATGAAATAGTTATGGATAAATTGGGACTGTAGATGAATGATGTTGAAAACATGGGAATCCTTGGTTTCCATCCATTATTTTATGGTGTGTTGTATGAGGATGAAAGGGTGAGAAGATATTGGAGGTGGAAGGTGATTGATAAAAATAGCCTCATGAGAGCAGTCTACAGTGTTGGAGCAATAGAGAGTTAAAATGATGAAGACAAACTCATTTATGATGGGGACGTGATTGAGATTGAAGTAGAAAACAAGGGGTAAATGATATGTGGGCACAATCTACTAAGAATGAAGTGAAATAGCAGAAGAAAAATGATATGTGGGCACAATCTACTAAGATTGAAGTGAAATAGCAGAAGAAAAATGATAAGTAGGGAATGAATACAAGTGGGACATTGAAGGATGAAGAAAGAAAGGTTGCAACTGATAACAAATAACTTGGTGCAATAGTGTAGGAAGAGGTAAATATTGAGGTCCTTTATAAGGATGTCACTGTGTATTCCTTTTCAATGATAAAAGATGAAAAGTTTGAGAAAAATTCTAGAGTGGTATATGTAGATTTTTGTGAAGACATTGGAGGGTACAATGAAAATGAAGGCATCCAATATAGTTTATTGTTAAATAGTTTGGTTATGGGAAAACAAGAATATGAAATGGTGAAGGCGGATAATGGATTTACATGCTACTATGATTGATTTTGATGAGGTTGAACTATAGAAGGATACGATAGACAAGATATTGGAAGAAGTGATTAATTCTTGTATTAATTTGTGGATAAGAGAATTATGGCAAAAGAAAAGCATAGAGAAAAGACCAGGAATGTTGGAAAAATGTAATCATTATTCTAACATGATTATGGAAAAAAAGAAAGAAAAGAATAAACACAACAATTCTAATGGATTGACTCATGTGCAGGAGCACATGATTTCTTTTGTCTCTTGGGAGTTTGATGAGGGGCATCATGTTCGTAAAGTTTGGTTTGCATAGTTATATCTCTTTTTTGGTCATTGATAAAGTTGTGTATCATTAAAGGTCAGTTTCTTGGTTCCAAGTCATATACACGTGGGCACAACAAGTCCACATCTCCTATCACCACTTGGACAGGATGAAGGGTACAGTTTATAATTTGATTTTTAGTTATGCTACTGACCTAATCGTTGGTTTCTAGTTAGGAGGTATGTCATTCATATGCGGGGAGAATTTGTAAAGGAGGAGGATGAGAGACAAAGAGACCGACGGGAGGAGAGAACCGTCGGTGCCTGGAGGGGGTGCAAAAATAGTTGGGGGTTTTCCTTAATCTGCAGAAGAGTCTAATACTAGGATTCGAATGAGTCTGTGGTTGAAGTAACCAATATTTTTGAAAGGTAATCATTCTTAGAAAAGGAAAGAAGTGTGTGAAGTCTAAGTCGAGAATATTGATCTCAGGCAAGAGAATTTAGACGCCTTGTTGAGTTATAGTTATGATTGACGAATCGTAGAGGGATCAATTATGTCTGTAATTGCCCAAGGTTTGGGAGTCATAAAATAATTATTGAATCTCTATTTTGAGATGTTGAGTCTCTATTGAAGTAATCTGTAATAAGCATTTATGCTTTGTGTGTTCATCTTATGTTTCTTTAATCTGGTTTTTGTTTCTCTATATTGTTGAGGGATTAATGAAAGCATCGTTGGATTCAAAATTGAGTTTCCATTGTTTTTCCAGTAAGGGCTTAGGGCTTCCATCAAGAAACTAATAGTCTCGAGGATTAAAGTGGTCACTAAATTAAGATTTTAGATTTTTCACTTGAGACAACTTTCCTTTGATAAACACAACCACTTTAGACAAATAATTACAACCACTTAGACAAATAATTTAAATTTAAATTTTTAATAATCAAAATGCTCATCAGAAGACATAACTAGTAATTACTTTTCAAAATAAGTATGCTTTCATATCAAAATTTAATGAAGGAAGACAATCATCATTCCAATATGTTAGTATTTGGAGGTACTGAGAGGGGGGTGAATCAGTACAAACAAGTATCCAACTAATTCAACCACTGGTTTGATTACCTTTAACAACAACTTCCAAATAACAAAATTAATATACAACTAATGCAATGAAATAAAAGTAAATAACATCAGACATCCACACATGCATTACACAGAATACATTGATTTTAATGTGGAAACCCTCGGTTAGAGGGAGAAAACCACAGTGGGGATGACACCCACAAGCCTTTCAGTGAAGTAAAAAGGTTTTCCATGTTAGGAGCTACAAATACCCTTTTTGAGGGTTCACCCTGTTAGGAGTGACTAGTACACTATTAAGAGTGCAAAGAGATTAGTTAATATCAACCTCACTAGAGGATTTGAAACTATTTCTATGAGTTCACTTGGTTAAGGGATTTACAATAAAAACCTGTTAGGGTTCACCCACTTAAGTGATTTTGCTTGCTGCAACTATTAGGGAACAACACGTATTGATCTGAATGTAGAACTCATTGCCTACTAGATCCAATCTGCTATCTTCTCTCTGTTACTACTCTCTGATCTTCCTCTACTCAAAACCCTTATCGCAACCCTAGCAATCACAAATTTTCACTTCAAAACATTGACTTACTCAACTCTTTTCCAATTAGAGAAGTACCCAATAAATACTAGCTTGCACTGCCTTAACCTTCACTAAAATTCAACTTTCAATCTTCCTGATCAAATACATCTCGCCAAAACACATATCTCGATGTAGTAAAACGTTTTCTAGCACTGCTTCGATGCATCATAAGATTTTCATGTGATATTCCCAAGAACAGTCAAAGACCTTTTGACTATCTAAAACTTCTTCTAGAATCTTCCCTATATGCTTTGCTCGAGCGTATAAAAGACAACTCATCACATCCTTATCACCTAAGACATGTCACCATAAAAACAATACACACCACAATCTCCATACTGGTCACCGATCTAAGATTTACCACTAGTAGCTCAAGAACTTAGTCTCTTTAACCAATAGCCTCTTTTGCCACTATGATGCTTGCAAATCGATCGTCCAAATAAGTTGTGGTCATAATCATGATGTCTTAATATCGTATACATGCTATGTCTAACACCCCTTCACTTAATTCCAACTCAAACTTGACTATTACCAAAAATTTTATCTGTAGTTGTTCTTCATGTACACTGCTCTATTACAAGTAGCTGTTTACTGGTTACCGATCAAACAATGACCTTACTGATTGACTTAGACATATATTGTAGCTATGTTTCCATCAAGGACAACCAAAAACACCGTCACTTGTGACCTTACACCAAAATTCATCACAATGCCAACACAATATTTCATTAGAAATATTCTTAAATCAATTAACATAGTTGCAAAGGCTCCTAAATTTATTACAACATCTAAGATAGGTGGAAACTTGCCTTAGTTGAAACATTTTGCCTATTGTATTAGGTTTTTATTATTATATTATTATTACATTTTTATTATTATGTTAGTATTATATTATTAATTTTGAATAACTTATTATTATTACCATTTTATTAGATTGAAATTATTATTTATAATTGAATTAGTTTATTTTATATTATGATTTAATACAGGTTTATATATAATAAAAAGAAAGAAATCTTATATAAATTTTTAGAATAATTTTGTACAATATTGATATTTACAAATATAGAAAGATATTTGTGACATAATCTTGATTTATTTTAAGTAGTGAAACTATGGAAAATAAAAAAAATATTTCAAATTCTATAGTAATGTCTTATTCTTTCTTGATATTTTATTTTAATTTATTATTTACTTTAATACAATTTAAGGTTGATTTATGGAACTGATAAAGATTTAAAATAATAATAATTTTAATTATTTCTTAGTAATAAATATAAAAATAAATTTTAAGAAGTCATAATTGAACATTTAGCTGTCATTTAGAATTTTAATCTATTAATTTCGTACTCTTATTTATATAATTAACATTTCTTTCATAAAATATAATATTAAGCAAACAATATAATTAAAATCTAATTATTGTATAATTCTTCATTTCTTTCCATTTTTTCAACAACAAAATTGATTTGCTAATTTAACTCAAACCAAATTATAAGAATATAATATTATTTTTTGGAACTTTGAATTTTAGTATTGAAAACATAAGAACAAAATCAATATTTCAGATTTTGCTTGTCTTGTTCTTCTATAATTCTTCATTTCTTTCTATTTTTTTAAGAATAAAATTGGTTTACTAATTTAACTCAAATCAAATTATAAGAATATAATTTTCCTTTTCAAAATTTTGAATTTTAGCATTGAAAATATTAGAATAAAATCAACATTTCAGGTTTTGCTTCTCTTGTTCTTCTATAACTCTTCATTTATTTTTTATTTTTTCAATAAAAAAATTAATTTGGTAATTTAATTCAAACCAAATTTTAAGAATATAATTTTAACTTTTTGAAATTTGAATTTTAATATTAAAAAAATAAAAATAAAATCAACTTTCAGATTTGGGAACCTTTTGATTTTCTAATTGCCTCAATTAGCATCTGTCATCAAACTTTATACTGCATTTAATAGACAATGAATCATGGCTACTTGGCAAGCTATAAAATATTGGCATGTAAGCATGCTAGCAACCATAATCTACGTTGAATCGGGTTCAAATCCTTCTAATCTACATTGAAGGCCCCATGGTTATCATTGTTTGCTAATGTACAACATTTGTGTGTTAGTCTTTTTTATCTACCTAAAAATATAAACTTTCAACAACAGATGAGTATCAAAGAAAAAGTCATTGCTTAACTCCATTGATTTTGAGCATGTGATCGATATTTGAAAAGTGATGAGAAGTGGTGATCATTAAGAGAATAAAACAATGTCAAGATTGTTAAGTTTTAGGATAGCTGCAAATGTAATAGAACTCTATGTTGTATGTGTTTTTCAAATGCAACAATCTCTCTTTCATTTATATTGGGAATGAGGCTAGGAGAGACATGTCCCTTCATGGGACATGTCTATTCATTATTATTTA
>MU225256.1:14617550-14642534 GCA_018584345.1 Thuja plicata | reverse complement strand
CATGTTAGGACCCCTAGATAGTTTTGATTACCCCTTTTGACACATTTTAACAGTCAATTATTTCCCAACGGGTTGTATGACCACTTAGGACACACTTGAGAGTTTTAATGTGTCAAAAGGGGTCATGGGGACTTCCTAAGGGTCCTAGTACACCTTATCACGCATTAGGACCCCTAGAAAGTCCCCATGACCCCTTTTGACATATTTCATCACTCAATTGTGTCCCAAAGGGTCATACGACCCCTTAAGACACACTTGAGTGTTGAAATGTGTCAGAAGGGGTCGTGGGGACTTCCTTGGCATCCTAGTATGCCTTATCACCTGTTAGGACCCTTAGGAAGTCCCTATGACCCCTTTTGACACATTTAGACTCTCAAGTTTGTTCCAAGGGTTCATATGACCCCTTAAGACACACTTGAGAGTTATCATGTGTCAAAAGGGGTCATGGGGACTTCCTAGGTGTCCTAGTATGCCTTATCATGCATTAGGACTCCTAGGAAGTCTCGATGACCCCTTTTAACACTTTTCAACACTCAAGCATGTCCCAAGGGGTCGTATGACCCCTTAAGACACACTTGAGTGTTCTAATGTGTCAAAAGGGGTCATAAATACTTTCTAGGGGTCCTAGTATGTCTTATCACATGTTAGGATCCCTAGAAAGTCTCCATGACCCATTTTGACACATTTCAATACTCAAGTGTGTCCCAAGGGGTCGTATGACTCCTTAGGACACACTTTAGTGATCTCATGTGTCGAAAGGAGTTATTGAGACTTCATAGGGGTCCTAGTACGTCTTATCACGCGTTAAAACCCCTAGTAAGTTATGATGACCCCTTTTGACATATTTTAACACTGAAGTGTTTCCCAAGGGGTCGTATGACCACTCAGGACACACTTGAGAGTTCTAATGTGTCAAAAGGGGTCATGGGGACTTTCTAGAGGTCCTAGTACACCTTATCATGCGTTAGGACCCCTAGAAAGTCTCCATGACCCCTTTTGACACATTTCAACACTCAAGTGTGTCCCAAGGGGTCATATGACCCCTTAAGACACACATGAATGTTCTAATGTGTCAAAAGGGGTCATGACAACTTCCTAGGGGTCCTAGTATGCCTTATCAGGAATTAGGACCCCTATGAAGTCCCCATGACCCCTTTTGAAATATTTCAACACTCAAGTGTGTCCCAAGGGGTCGTATGACCCCTTGGACACACTTTAATGTTCTCATGTATCAAAAGGGATCATGGGGACTTCCTAGGGGTCCTAGTATGTCTTATCATGTGTTAGGACCCCTAGGAAGTCTTAATGACCCCTTTTGACACATTTTAACACTCAAGTGTGTCCTAAGGGGTCGTATACTTAAGAGTTCTAATGTGTCAAAAGGAGTCATGGGGACTTCCTAGGGGTCCTAGTACACCTTATCACGCGTTAGGACCGCTAGGAAGTCCCCATGACCCCTTTTGACATATTTCAACACTCAAGTGTGTCTAAAAGGGTCATATGACCCCTTAGGACATACTTGAGTGTTCTCATTTGTTGAAAGGGGTCATCGAGACTTCCTAAGGGTCCTAGTATGCCTTATCACACGTTAGGACCCATAGGATGTCCCCATGACCCCTTTTGACATATTGCAATACTCAAGTGTTTCCCTAGGTGTCGTATGACCACTTAAGACACACTTGAGAGTTCTAATGTGTCAAAAGGGGTCATGGGGACTTCTTAGGGGTACTTGTATGTCTTATCACGTGTTAGGACTCCTAGGAAGTCCCCATGACCCCTTTTGACACATTTCAACACTCAAGTGTGTCCCAAGGGGTCATATGACCCCTTAAGACACACTTGAGAGTTCTAATGTGTCAAAAGGGATGATGGGGACTTCTTAGGGATCCTAGTATGCCTTATCACCTATTAGGACCCCTAAGAAGTCCCCATGACCCCTTTTGACACATTTCAACACTCAAGTGTGTCCCAAGGGGTCGTATGACCCCTTAGGACACACTTGAGTGTTCTCATGTGTCAAAAGGAGTCATGGGGACTTCCTAGGGGTCTTGACATGTGATAAGGTGTACTAGGACCCTTTAGGACCCTCTTTGACCCCCAGGGTCATATTGGAACACTCAAGTGTTCGAAGGGGTCCTACGACCTCTTAAGACACACTTGAGTTTTCCAATGTTTCAAAATGGGTCATGGGGTCTTTCAAGGGGTCCTAATGCATGATAAGGTGTACTAGGACCCCTTAGGACCCTCTTTGACTCTTGGGGACACATTGGAACACTCAAGTGTGTCTGAAGGGGTTCTACGACCTCTTGGGACACATTTGAGTGTTCCAATGTATCTAAAGGGGTCATGGAGACTTTGTAGGGGTTGTACAACCGTGATAAGGTGTACTAGGACCCCTTAGGTCCCTCTTTGACTCCTGGAAATATATTGGAACATTCAGGTGTGTTCTAGGAGTTACTAAGACCCCTTGGGACACAATTGAGTGTTCTACTATGTCCCTAGGGGCCAAAGAGGGACCTAAGGGGTGCTAGTACACGCTCTCACATGTTAGGACCCCTAGGAGACCTAATCACCCCTTTCAACACATTGGCACACTCAAGTGTATCCGAAGAGGTCTTAGGACCACTTGGGACACACTTGAGTCTTCCAATGTGTCCTCGAGGGTCAAAGAGGGTCCTAAGGGGTCTTATTACACCTTCTCATGCATTAGGACCCCTAAGAAGACTCCATGACCCCTTTCGACACATTGAAACACTCAATTGTGTCCCAAGGGTTCCTAAGACCTCTTAGGACACACTTGAGTGGTCCAATGTCTTGAAAGGGGCCATGGGGACTTTCTAGGGGGTCCTAATACCCCCTAGGACCCTCTTTGACCCCTAGGGACACATTAGAACACTCAAGTGTGTCCCAAGGGGTCCTAAGACCTCTTAAGACACACTTCAGTGTTCCAATGTTTCAAAATGGGTTATGGGGTCTTCTTAGGGATCCTAACATGTGAGAAGGTGTACTAGGACTCCTTAGGACCCTCTTTGACCCCTGAAAATACATTCGAAGACTCAAGTGTGTCCAAAGGGGTCCTACGACCTCTTGGAACACACTTGAGTCTTCCAATGTGTCGAAAGGGGTCATGGGGACTTCATAGGGGTTCTACAACTGTGATAAGGTGTACTAGCACCCCTTAGGTTTCTTTTTGACCCCAGAGAGCACATTGTAACACTAAATTGTTTTCGAAGGGGTCCTACGACCTCTTGGGACACATTTGAGTGTTCCAATATTTCAAAACGGGTAATCAAAAGTCCCCATGACCCATTTTGATATATTGGAATACTCAAGTGTGTCTCAAGAGGTTGTAGGACCCCTTGGGACACAATTGAGTGTTCTAATGTGTCCCCGGGGGTCAAAGAGGGACCTAGGAGGTCCTAGTACATGTTCTCACGCATTAGGACCCCTAGGAAGATCCCATGACCCCTTTCAACACATTGAAACACTCAAGTGTATCCCAAGAGGTCGTAGGACCCCTTGGGACACACTTGAGTGTGTCAATGTGTCCCCGAGGGTCAAAAAGGGTCCTAAGGGGTCTTATTACACCTTCTCCCATGTTAGGACCCTTAAGAAGACTCCATGACCCCTTTTGACACATTGAAACACTCAATTGTGTCCCAAGGGGTCCTACGACCTCTTGGGACACACTTGAGTGGTCCAATGTCTCGAAAGGGGTCATGGGGACTTCCTAAGGGTCCTAACGCGTGATAAGGTGTACTAGGACCCCTTAAGACCCTCTTTCACCACTGGGGACACATTGGAACACTCAAGTGTGTCCCAAGGGGTCCTACGACCTCTTGGGATACACTTGAATGTTCCAATGTCTCAAAAGGGGTCATGGGGTCTTCCTAGGGGTCCTAACATGTGAGAAGGTGTACTAGGACCCTGGGGACACATTGGGACACTCAAGGGTGTCCCAAGGGGTCCTACGAAAGTACAATTGAAAAATAATTACTATATATATATTATAAAAACAATAATAATTATAATAATTTATTAAGAAAAAAAATTGGGTACTCGAAAAAATAAGGTACCCGATTTTTTTTGGGTACCCGAAAATATCAGGTACCTAAAAAAATTAGGTATTCAATTAGGCTTGTGCTTTGGTGTCAGGTTTTCCCAAGTGTACTGACACCTAGGCCTACTAAAAAGTCAACAAACGTTTTCATGCGCTTTTGGATGAGTGAAAAGTGGATTTTTTTCACATCGCCACTTTTTGGCCCCCCATGATCTTGCACATACCCCATGTCTTCTTGTGAAATGATTTGATTGCTCCAAGAGAGGTGACACTCTATAATTGATTATTTCTTTCTATAAAGAGACACACTTTCTTTAATACATTCTTCTTTGTTAATGCTTGACCACGATCATAACAAATTAATATATCTCTTTAATGAAAGCCACTTTCAAGAATTTCATATAGACCAGTACACAGTCCGTCATAACTTTTGAACCCCATACTATCTCTCCAATCACTCCAGTGAGATTCTTCCAAATTTGATTTTCACCAACATATCCAAAATTCAGAAAAATCCAACGGTGGATTTGTGAGATATGGTCCCTTTACTGAGACTATATTTTCTGAGACAGTCACACATTCACCATCAATAAACTACTCTCTTACATTTGCAGTCTGGCTCTGATACCATGTTAAGTTTTAGGATAGCTGCAAATGTAATAGAACTCTATGTTGTATGTGTTTTTCAAATGCAACAATCTCTCTTACATTTATAATGGGAATGAGGCTAGGAAAGACATGTCCCTTCATGGGACATGTCTATTCATTTTTATTTATAAGAAAGGACATGCCTCTTCGCATTAATTATAATTCAATCAATCTTATAATGTTTCATCAATCAATTATTAATTAAGAATAATATAATAATTTAATATTGAATATTACATTTCATATGATTAATAATAATATAACATATATATTATATTATTATTAATCAACATGTATTATATGTACTCTAATGATCATACGACTGAAGCTACAAACATTAACAAAGATCTATATATAGTGATATTGAATTTAATTTGTCATTGACTAAAGTTTCATAGCAAAGAACATGTAACCAGATATATTTTTAAATGGTATCATCAACCACATTTGACTCAGTAGTTATCTTTAATATTCCCCATGCATATTTACCTATTTCAAGATTACTTTTGCCACTGTGTGCAATAGCCTAAATAAATCCACACAAAACTGTTTGTGGAAACACATGGAAGCACAAAGAAGGGCGAAAACAATAAAAATAAATAAATATGAATTGAAAAAAAATCTGAAATTTGAATCAAATCTAAACCTGCATTTCACAATTTGCTCACCTTCTCTCCTCTCTCTCTATATAGAACACAGATTAATGGTTTTCTTTTGGATGATTTAAGGAAATTTTATATATATATATATATATAGACAAATTGGAAACCACAAAACAAAGACACAAGATTTAACGTGGTTGGCCAATTTGGCTACATCCACTTGAGAGCAGAGCATCGTTTTATTCAGTTATTGCAACTTACATGCATTGGGCTTTGCCCTCATATATATACAATAGTATTTAATAGTAGATGAAGAGAGAAAAGCGGGAAGATGAAATGAACAATCAAGGAAGAAGAGCTGAACAATTAGACTTCATATCCAACAATCTCCCACTTGAAATTCGACTCATGTTGTGACTTCACATTTGAACAACCTCCCACTTAAACTCTGCTTTCTGTTACCAAATCCTTGGTAATAAATTGCCAATAGATAATCACCATAGTTGGAATAGCAACCACAACCGATTGCTAATCAATCCAACTAACCATACAACATCAGTAGATTTATAACCACATGACCAACCCATACAATAACTCACCATGTAACAAATATACTATCTTCCAAAAAAACACACCAAAAACCATTGATGTGCAAAAAACTAGAAGACCATTATAGAGCAATCCATAGGTTGCTTGAGCAATGTCAACCAAAAGTTGACTCAAACCTACCAATTTGCACATAAAAAGAGTACATGGTAATAACTTAAAATAATCTGCAAATTGCAACTAACCTACAAAATCTCACATGATATCTTCCAAGTCCTTATAAAAAGACCACATATAGTTGTTAAAAAAATGTAAAGTACAACAACCATAGATGACTTCAAAAAACTCTCGGAAGGGACACCCATACAAACCATAACTCATCCTTCTACCAACACTGCCAAATGCTTAGCTGTGCCAAGTATGATCTCCTTTACCTCCCCATATGAGACCATTTACAACTCCTAAACACCATGGATGAAAGCCCTAATAAACAAGAAGATCAAACTCAAAAAAAAATTCCAAAACTAGGAACAATCTCACCCATCTCCTAACCCAAATGCACAAGGAGATAAATATGCCGAGTAGACCAAGAGTGGGGAGTGAGAATGCTCCTCCAGGATACACCAAGTCATAATGACTCTTCTCCAAGAACAATCTCCACTAGGTCCATAATGAACTTGCGTCCATCCATAGGTGTAGGCTCCTCGGTCTTCTTGTTGAAACCTCTAAAGAGAAACTGTCTCAACAAATGTTGCCTACACCCAAGAGAACTACAACCTCACCCAAGCCTCTTAGTTTTCAACAACACCTCCATGGTCAATCCACCAATGTACTTGATACCAAGAGCACTAAAAAGATCAATTATCAAAACTCCCACTTGGGAACACAACATGACAACTTGATCTCCACAAATAAAAAACATCATGCTCCAAAGAGAAAAACTTGTCAAGAGAACCTATATCATGCCAACGCTCTAATCTAGAATCAAGAGCCCACCATGGAACAATAAAAAACACCTCCAATCACATGGAGGGAACCATCTCATGACAAAAAAATTATTACTACCAAATAAAAACTCCCACTGCAATGTGACACTGAACTATTCATGGTATCAAAAAAAAATCTGAAAAATGATACCAAGCATCACACTGAACAGTTATACCTAAAGCTGCAAACACTTTTCTCCATAACCTGGAAGAGTAGGGCCAAAACCAACATCTCCCTCATAAGCTTTGAGGAGATCCCAATGCTCTATTACAATGCATTTAAGCCCCTAACATTCCATGAAAGGATTCTCATGTCTCCAAAGGGGAAGTCTCATCTCTCCTCCTTTCTTGAGCATCTATAGAATTCAATCCCGGTTAGTATACTTAGATTGGAGACTTCTTTTGGCCTTGGCAGCCCACGTTGTTGGGGGATTGACTGATACTTTCTTCTTACCTTTTTTATGGATAGTAAAAGAAGAGGGTATTGTTGCTTGAATACCCGCATTAATCTCATCTCTTAAATTAGATCCATTTGAAGGTCTCTCCCTCTGTTTAGTGGATGAAGCAGGGATAGTTTTGAAGAAGGAGATTGAAAGATAGGGCATGGAAAATATTGATGATCCTTCTTTTAAATAATACCATCTAGAGAGGATGAAAAAGTAACAAGGACCTCTGGTAAGGATGAGTTCACATTTGGAGAAAGCATTTCATAAGGACTTTTAGTTTTGGCAATCTCACCCTTACATGTTACCCAAGACAAATAAGTATCAAAATAATCAATAATAGAATCAACAATATGGTCAGCTAGAATAACATTATCTTCCTTGGAAATATCCTCTACTTGTGAAACCACTTGTACAGATGACTTAATAATAAATGGATTGTCTAGAGAGCCTGTCAGTTACTCTTCTAATTGTAAGTTGTCAGTAAGAGGTGGCAAGAGGGGGTCAGTGGTAATTGGAACAATAAGGGAGGTGGAAGCAGATGAAGGTTGGTGAGTGTTGCAGTGTAACTGAAGGGATGGTAGTGATGCAGGGACAAGCTGTTAGATCCCCTTCTTAAGTACCGATGTAATTTTAAAATTTCAAATATATCTAGATTTGTTAGGTTTGAATAAGTGGTTGTGTGGTTATTTCATTGGTAAAAATCTTATGTCGTCTCTCTCTCTCTCTCTCTCTTGAAAAGTCTCGATATATTAAAACAAAACAAATATCCAATTTATTCTAGGATGATAATTGAATAATCTTTATGATCAATTAGTACAAGAAGATAGATACCTCTTGCCTTAATTGATTTGAAATATTATGTTGAAATTTCATTTGATGGAATCATGATCACTAGATGAACATGGGGTGTTTATAAGACCTCACCACTTATATGACTAAATTAAACCTAATTGGTGGAAATGTAATTCTTTCATATAAGATTTAATAGGCTTATAGTTATAGCTGAGTTATTTGAGTGGCAATACTCTTGTGCTACATTAGTAACCTTGATTGAAATTAAATATATGTTTCTTTTTTGAGATACCTTGATTAGTATGTATTTAAAAATATAAAATTTAGATAGGATTTTAAAATTAGGTTCTAATAAGAGATCTAAGAACACTCGTATTCATTTTTGGCATCCTTCCTTCTAATCAATAGTGATACAATGAAGATGTAATGTATTTTTAAACTATTGTATATGAATTAAAATTTCATGATGGATAATTTCATAAACTAGAACTATGAGAATGTGATAAATAACTAATGTTATCAATTATGATGATTTGATTATACTTGTGGTTGTGTTTGCAGGAATGTAAGTGTCCCTACACGAGGAAGGAGAAACACTTGTTAAAATACCTCATGAAGGAGTTGGAGTAATTCAATTTATATAGCTAGGAATGAAGAAATATGTTAATCAAGATTTATGGGTTATTACTAAAGGTAAAATTTATTTGTGTTGAAAATCCTTGTAAGAGAGTTTAGGGTTTTAAAACTCTTGGGTTAGGTTAATACTCGAATGGACCTTTGTATGGGTCATTATCTAGAGTTGTTTGGTCAATTTCATGTATCCCTGTGCAAAAATAGGTGCCTAGGGTCAATACCTTGGGGTTGGGGACCTTTTAAACATGTGATATTGTCCTTAGGACTTCATATGACCCTTCATAAAGTCACTTTTTTGAAAGTGACGAGTTAGGGCTTTGGGGAAAGTGTTTTGGGGTGGAGATTCATAAATATCTTGGGAAGAATGAAGAGAAGGCAATTGCCCACTTCTCCTTCTTGAGAACTCATGTGAAACAGAAAAGGAAATAGTTAGAGGAAGAGGAGGAGATCTCACATATGGAGGTTACATGAAAAACATGAAAGCTTGAAAAGAGAGAAAAGTTATACTTACCTCATACTTCTTAGTTTTGGTTAAGATGTTTCCTTTTATGCATTGGTTTCAAGAGGATTGTTAAGTGAGAGTATTAGAAAGATATGGGTATAATGAGTATTGTTCATGGATATTAAACTTTCACCATTGATATCTATGGTGTGTAGAGTCTTCTTGCTCAGGGGTATGGCTAGAGCCACTGAGGCTCCATGATGCTATTATGGTAGGGTGGAGAGCAAGACTTGATTTTGTGTTTTCCCTTATTGTCTTGTTAGATTGTTTTAAGATGGTAGTAAAGAGACATTTCAATGTGTTTGGTTTAAAAGTTATATTTCTTGTATTGAAAGAACAAGCTATATTGTTGTTCTCTATTGTATCTTCTTTATGGCTTCATGTGAGATATCTTATTATGTTTTGTTTGGGGAATCATTTGTTGATGAAAAAAAAAGTGTTGATTTAGTTTATTATATTTTCTAGTTCTTTGTATTACCTATCCTCCATTGAATATTGTGTGATGATTTAGAGATGGTAATCTTAAGCCATTTATTTCATTACTTGGATTAAGAATTCATTTAAAATAAAAGAGAAATTATTATTGATAAAAATTTTATAAAAAAAAAAAGACTTTTTAGCTACAGATAATATTCTAAGCATAATGAAGATCATTCAAATTTGAGAACATATATTTAGGGAAGAACATGATTATAAGTAAATGTAGTTACAATGGTTTAGCGTATGCAATATTAAATAAATAATGTATCTACTCATGAATTTTTTTTGAAACGTATTAAGAGATACCTATAAAAAATTTTAAAAAAAATCAGATAACCAACCACACTAGAAGGTGTAGGGAAGGAAGATAAAAGCATGTAAAATTTATGTTCATCTAATAGGATTCTGGTTTTGTCTGGCCTTGCATCTACCAGCCGAATCTTACCTACTAGGGAATTTTTTGCATCTTTACCAAACATCACTTTCCATGAGGACTTTTATTTTGCGCCAATCTTCCATTCATCGTGCGTTTAGTTTGCGAGAGTAGGAAAGGAATCATAGTGCATAGTAGAGTTGGCAACGAGGTGCAGCCTTGAGTAACGAGGGAACATGTACAGCTTGTCATTCGTGGGTGAGTACAAGGACAAGCATAGGCCTAATCCCTCAACATTCATTATCACCACCAACGTTGGCAAACAGTTTTCCTACCACGTTGATATGAAATGGATCGCCATCAGCCCCCTCAACCGTGTTGACATTGTTTTAGGAAATTTAGAAAAGATGATCGCTACCTTCATGAGGCTCAGCGTCCCCCACTGTCACTGCCATCTATGGTGGCGCGGTGTCTGGCATTTACTTGCTCTCTCTCTCGCCCATGACTTCCATTTCATGGCCCTACAGTCCTGCTCTGATCTCTGAATGTGTGAGCTTGACCTTGGCTTGCCCATCCCACCAGTATGCTGGCTTGCTTTCTCAGCAAGATGAAGCCATACAGCAGAGATATCCCTCAAGTATAGTGCTTATCATCCAATTTAAAAGGGATGGCTTCTCTGGTTATGGAGTTCACGAGTACAAATCCAGGAAACCTACAGTAGGAAACTATGTTACTTCTCTATCTACCTCTTTTCAGATAGTTGTTACGATAAAAACCAGCTAGAGGAATGCAAGTTGTAAGGCGTACATATAGCCTATTCCATCTAAAACATAGTTACATAGTTTATTATCTTTATTATCTGGCATAAGAATGTCCCAGGTGTTTCGAATGTCTCTATCTAGCCGATGTATCATGCATGCATATGCTTATAATCAAAAGAATTAAATTTGTATTAGTAGGCGTCATAGACTAGATAGAGTCTAGATCGCGCTGCTATAATAGCTTATATTTTCAATTGAATACATCATGAAATAATCTAAAAGGTTCCTCTTGAATGATATACACTCTCCTTCTGGACAAAAAAATAAATGAAAATGTAATTTCTGGGTTGTCAGATTTGTAGTTCCCTCCATCTTATAGGAACACATGAGTAGCCAGGTCATAGACTTGCTGGAGTCATAGGTAGGGGGTCTGCCTCAATCAATGACTTTTTCTCCACCCCATCCGGATGAGAAACTCTGTCGAACGGCGAACACAGGCAGCTTACTCCCCCTCTCACCTGCTTATAGTGTGTCGAGCCTACTCCTCGACCCCTTAGCGCCCCTCCCTATTACTAATGCTATTAACGTGCCTAGGGATAGCAGGGCACGCACACCCAGTAGGGGGACTCAAGTGAGGTGGGTTGTACCTAAGAGTGAGATGGATATCGTGACCCAGGCTGATGCGCTTCAGCTATAGTCAAGTTGGTTTGGGTAGACGCCATGGTGCGCAACAAAATGGGATACACGGGCCTAGGACGTAAGACCAAACCAGTATTTATCATTGCATTACATCTTTATCAACCATAGTAACTTATCGCACCTCTATTTGATCTAAAAATTTGCATTTGAAGGACGTGAGGCCTTCTGGTAGTACCTCTGTGGTAACCATATGTGTTGTAAACTAATCAGAGCAATCGAATCTCTAGTATTGACGCGTGAGTAGTCATCTTCCTCACATGATCATTTGTACTCGCCCTAGTATCACTCCACTGATAAAGACTCTCCATAGGTACCCTCATAGTAGGAAGACCTTGATTTTATTTTGTAGCCCAAGGCTATACTAATTTGAACGCAATGAAATCATTCTTCAAAAAGTTGGTAGAAGTCGAATGACTATTTCTTCATCAAGTCTGATGAATCTTGCCAACTCATTTAAACCTTGCAGAGGGGTTAGCAACGAGGATAGAAGGTGAGTTGTTGTACCCAGAATCAACCATTAAAAAAAAGAATAGCACCACTTTAGATATATGAAGATATTAGGAATCGTAACCTTTGACGAGATCCTTGCAAAATATTAAGTCATGAGTATCTTATGAATAATAATATCTTATAATTAAAATTTATTAATTTTCCAATAAGCATTAAAATACTGATACAAGGTCAGGTAAGGTTATAGTATTTTGAATTTTAAATAATATTGTTGTTTCTTCATGGATATGGAATTAGATTAATATAATGATATAACATAATCAAATTTGGAGTGTGGAGAAACGTTCCATGAGCATTAGGTTTCACGAACTCAACTTTTGTTATGAAAGCTTATCTTTCTCGTAGAACTCATAGAAAACTAATTTTAGATTCACTTCCTTATCATAATATGATTTCTTAATATTTATTTTATTATTCCAATTGATTTAATTTAAAATATGTGAAAATCCATACTAATATTATTCATTGATCTATAGTAAGAATTTAAGTAATAATTTAAATATGGGATGTTAAAGTATCTGGAAAATAAGTTGTAGATTTTAATATTATTTCACATGTGTAATTATAATCTTTGTAATTTAGGAACTACCCAATGCTTTGAAAATATGTATATATAATAAATTGCTTACTCTTGCGACCGATCATCCTAACATGATACATAGTTATTGTCATCTAATAAGTGGATAGTAGATCATCAAGATAAACAAGTGAATAAAAGTAAACAATCAAATGAGAGGGAAAATAATTTATAATGCTATAAAGGCAATTATTTTAATTATCTATCATAGAGGTAGATTTCTTCTCAACTATAGTAAAGACTAATAATAATTATTTAATTGCTCATGGTTTTAATATAAATGTTGTTATCCACTTAAGCGTTGTCACGTAAATGATTTATCCCTCCCCTTTAAATGGGTTAATATTTGTGTTAATACTGATGTTCGTCTTAGTTTCAGATAATAATAATAGTAATAATTTCAAAAAAAAATGGTTTTTTTTTTTCTTTAGTTAATATTTTGGGCATTACATTTTGGTATTAGAGCCCTAGTTTGCAACACTAGGGCATAATTTGGGTCCAATTTATGTAGTAAGCTTACGAATCTACTTATAGTATTAGATCTTGTAAAATAATAATACCAGATCTCGAGGATTCTAAAATGTAAACTATTAGAACTTTATCAATTTACTAGGGTAGCAAATGTAGGAAAGTTTTTAAGAAAATGTGTCATCTTGGAAACAAATAAATTAAATGAAACAATATTAGTAATACATGTAATGAGGGGATTCATTATAACATCATGCATAACCATATGATTTAAAATTACACAATTATATGACTCTTAAGATTTCACCCAATATATTTCATAAAGAGTGGAGACCCTTCTTTTAATCCGGCTATAAGGTTTACTTGCATACAACACTAGAACCCTCATGACCTCCATCTTTTGTGCAAATAAATCTTATTAGCTTCAATGTCAATTTTTATAAAGAATGAGAATATTGCCTTATAAAGTATAAGATATTGTTCTAACTCTAAATATGCATCCATGACTATATATTGTATTAAATATATAAATGTTTTTATCTCTAAAATTAAGATATAAGGTTTTATTAATGATTTCAAAATGAAGTCCTGCCAATAAAAATCTTTCTTCCAATGTTTATTTATTTTACTTAATGCTTGGTAGTATAGGAGCATGAGTAATTAGGCCAATTATAAAATGAATCTTTTCCTTGCATACAAATAAAAATTTAGTTTTGTGATTAAACTTTTCCCATACATGGACATAGTAATGGACCTAGAGGATTCCAATAACTTAAGTGAAATAATGAGCACCGAAAAAAAAAGTGAGATTACTAATACTACCAAAACATAAGTGTTTCACTACCTAAGGTCTAATCAATAGTGGTATAAAATGATTTTAGGGATCAAGTTATAGGAAAATTGGTTCGGAAAAAAAAATACTATGACATGATGTTTGAACTCAAATAATGTTGCATTAGTCCTTGTAGCATTACATTGTTGGAGTGGAAAATTGGGAGTTTAAATTTAAATTCAAAACCATTTGGGTGCTACCATGTTGGTTCATAAAAATAATAAAATAAGGGCTATGAACAATCGACCTTATCCATTATTAGTATTTCTTAAAGACATTAATTTATATTTTAATTTATTTTTGTTTAGATCTAAGTATGAGGGTCGGAAGGATCCATGGTTAGATAAGGAATTAAAAATTAAGTACATGCAACATCAATACTCTTAATTAAAGTGGTGTTATTGTATTTGTTAGTTTTGTTTAGAATAACCTTGTACATGAGATTATAAAAAGGAACATTGATCATTGGTTAATATGATAAGGAAATTTTACTTTTCTATAACTCTCTATGTTTTATGAAGTTAGTAGAAATTGTGGTTATAATGTGTATATGTAAGGATCCATTTTCAAGATATTAAGGATGCAAAATGTGTGTGGGTAGAGGTTAGTAAGATGTAAAAGCTACTATTCAACATTCATTGAGCATATTGTACATAAATTGAATTACTTTATATGAGAATAGAAGGATAAACTACCATTAAATAGGGAATTTTTTCATCAATTGGTATAAATGTAAAATGAGATTTCCTAGCCTTAGACAAAAAAAAATTCAAACTTTGACAATACCAAAAAGTTGAATATTGACCTAGAAGACATAATGATAGAATTGAAGATATGAAATAAAAAGTAGACCAAAATTGAGGTGTGGTTGATTCTTAAACTTTGAATATACAATTTATAGGAAGGAAACTAGATGAAAGTTAAGAGAATATTGAGTAGTTATGTGAGTTTTGGATTGTATATATATAAACTAAAAAAGTGTTTTTTCTAGAAAATACTTATTAATGTATCATCATGATAATGTGGTTTAGGACTTGTTGTGTAGATTTGTGTGCTCCCTAGGATGTGATAAAATATGTTGTACCCTTTAAAAAAATATGTGTTTTGTATCAAGTAAATCTATGTATGGAAGTGCTTGTGGTCATTGTGGAAACAAATACAGGTGTGTCGTGACATGTGAAGTAAGCCAGTAAATGTGATGTGCCTCAGGTTGGTGACCTTTTTCCCCTATCTTGGATAAGGGTAAGATGGGTGTCATATGTGGTCTATAAAAGAATACCCTTGTTGAGAAAATTATGTATGAATGTGGTAGATGATGTGTTTTGTGTGAGTCTTGTATATTGTTTTGTTGGTAGTAGCTCCATAGTGTATGCTATAGGAGATGCACACCATGTAATTAGGGGTTGAGTGATAGAGGACACCCATTGGAGTCTTACGGACAAAAGTTATGGTGGTAGTATCTCCATAGAGTATGCTATATGAGACGCACACCATGTTGAGAGATAGAGGACCTCCATTGACTGCAAGACTCTGAAGTATGTTAGTCCCTATAGACTCCTCCACATGTAGAACTATGCTTGTCGGTTCTTAGTGCAAAACTACTCCTTAACGTGTTTACCCATGGGTCGAGGATGGTTCCTATCATGACAGCGATACATGGATATTATGGCATATATATTGGTTTTTCAGATACATGGCATTACAGATTCATTATTGATCATGTCCCAAGTTGTGTGGGACCAATGTTGGTTATATTTTATGTGGTAGAGACCACCTTCTTAAGGCATGCTATTATATGATTATGTGGTTAGAAGAACCACCATTCCCCTCCTCCCTCTCAGTGGCCTTAATAAGGCCACATAGTGCTCGTAATGTGCAATTGTCGATCAAATGTGGATTATCGATCTAGTTTACTTTGTTGAGAATTCTCATTTTATTTATTTTTATTTTATTTTCTTGATAATTTCCAACAATACAAAAATATTATTGTTGGGCTACTTAGCCAAATTTTGTTGATGGTCCTATTTGCCTCAAGGAAATGTCTTTACTTGTTTTAAAATAAGGGTTTCTAATGTGGCCACTCTTAAATTTTACTTATTGATCTTTTTTTTTTCTTTTCTATCTTTGGTTTTATGACTAATTATTGAGGTCCTTTATTGTTGAAAAAAGTTGGCAAAATATGTTTGTAATGTGACTTCTGTAAACTGTCATACCCAGGAGGGGTTCCTGGCAGGTTGTATGGGGGAGTAGATGCGCTGGGGAATTTATTTTCATTGTGAGGATGGGGGTCCAAATGGGACCGGTATGGGACGGTCATAAATCCATTTCCCCCTAGATCATGTGTGTGATTCTTTGGTACCTTCCTTTGGAGGCTAACCCCCTTACACAAACAAAGAGAAGGTACTAGGAAAGGTATGGGGGGATTCTTAGAGAAGGTCCCCATGACACCATCCTTTCCTATGCCATCAGTATTATGGATAACCATCCTCATAAGCCCTTGTGCGAGTTTTGTGTTGTGATAATGTATTGTAAAACCCTTGTGTATGTTCTTGTTTAATTGTAAAGTTATCAATCAGTAGAGTGTGGAATTATTATAAACAATGAAATCACATAAGTGACACATATTATACAACTTAGTCACGAATGTCACAATGAAATTGTAATGTAGAGCTACCAACACCATGAGTGATGTCTAGGGGTACAATTTAATTGTGTTTGTATAGAAGATGAGCAATGTACCAATAAACACTCATGTGACTTTATTGAAGCATTGATACTTTAGATGATAATACTATGCAATATTTCATTGCAAATTAAAGAATTATGGAAATGATGCAAATATGAGATGCATTAGAAATATTGAAAATAAATTATTATATTGTATGTAGTTTTATTATTAAATCCTTGAAGTGGCCAAATTAAGTAAAATATATCTTAAACATGTTTATGGTTTGAGATTTATAACTTATAAAATTGAAAAAAAAAAAAAAAGTATATATGGATAACAGATTTATCGTTGAACATGTGATAATGATTTATGTTCCTCATCTATAAGATCAAGGATTAAAAGGTTCAATGATTTAAGAATGATTTTATGATGCCACTAATTTTGGTGACGTCCAGGAGGAAGTCAAAAACAAGGAGAGGGGGATGTAAAACCCCCTTCTTAAGTACCGATGTAATTTTAAAATTTCAAATATATCTAGATTTGTTAGGTTTGAGTAACTGGTTGTGTGGTTATTTCATTGGTAAAATTCTTATGTCGTCTCTCTCTCTCTTGAAAATTCTCGATATAATAAAATAAAACAAATATCCAATTTATTCTAGGATGATAATTGAACAATCTTTATGATCAATTAGTACAAGAAGATAGATACCTCTTGCCTAAATTGATTTGAAATATTATGTTGAAATTTCATTTGATTGAATCATGATCACTAGATGAATATGGGGTGTTTATAAGACCTCACCACTTATATGACTAAATTTAACCTAATTGGTGGAAATGTAATTCTTTCATATAAGATTTAATAGGCTTATAGTTATAGCTGAGTTATTTGAGTGGCAATACTCTTGTGCTACATTAGTAAACTTGATTGAAATTAAATATATGTTTCTTCTTTGAGATACCTTGATTAGTATGTATTTAAAAATATGAAATTTAGATAGGATTTTCAAAATGGGTTCTAATAAGAGATCTAAGAACACTCGTAATCATTTTTGGCATCCTTCCTTCTAATCAATAGTGATACAATGAAGATGTAATGTATTTTTAAACTATTGTATATGAATTACAATTTCATGATGGATAATTTCATAAACTAGAACTTTGAGAATGTGATAAATAACTAATGTTATCAATTATGATGATTCGATTATACTTGTGGTTGTGTTTGCAGGAATGTAAGTGTCCCTACACGAGGAAGGAGAAACACTTGTTAAAATACCTCATGAAGGAGTTGGAGTAATTCAACTTATATAGCTAGGAATGAAGAAATATGTTAATCAAGATTTATGGGTTATTACTAAAGGTAAAATTTATTTGTGTTGAAAATCCTTGTAAGAGAGTTTAGGGTTTTAAAACTCTTGGGTTAGGTTAAAACTCGAATGGACCTTTGTATGGGTCATCATCTGGAGTTGCTCGGTCAATTTCATGTATCCTTGTGCAAAAATAGGTGTCTAGGGTCAATACCTTGGGGTTGGGGACCTTTTCAACATGTGATATTCTCCTTAGGACTTGATATGACCCTTCATAAAGTCACTTTTTTGAAAGTGACGAGTTAGGGCTTTGGGGAAAGTGTTTTGGGGTGGAGATTCATAAATATCTTGGGAAGAATGAAGAGAAGGCAATTGCCCACTTCTCCTTCTTGAGAACTCATGTGAAACAGAAAAGGAAATAGTTAGAGGAAGAGGAGGAGATCTCACATATGGAGGTTACATGAAAAACATGAAAGCTTGAAAAGAGAGAAAAGTTATACTTACCTCATACTTCTTAGTTTTGGTTAAGATGTTTCCTTTTATGCATTGGTTTCAAGAGGATTGTTAAGTGAGAGTATTAGAAAGATATGGGTATAATGAGTATTGTTCATGGATATTAAACTTTCACCATTGATATCTATGGTGTGTAGAGTCTTCTTGCTCAGGGGTATGGCTAGAGCCACTGAGGCTCCATGATGCTATTATGGTAGGGTGGAGAGCAAGACTTGATTTTGTGTTTTCCCTTATTGTCTTGTTAGATTGTTTTAAGATGGTAGTAAAGAGACATTTCAATGTGTTTGGTTTAAAAGTTATATTTCTTGTATTGAAAGAACAAGCTATATTGTTGTTCTCTATTGTATCTTCTTTATGGCTTCATGTGAGATATCTTGTTATGTTTTGTTTGGGGAATCATTTGTTGATGAAAAAAAAAGTGTTGATTTAGTTTATTATATTTTCTAGTTCTTTGTATTAGCTATGCTCCATTGAATAGTGTGTGATGATTTAGAGATGGTAATCTTAAGCCATTTATTTCATTACTTGGGTTAAACATTCATTTAAAATAAAAGAGAAATTATTATTGATAAAAATAAAATAAAAAACTTTTTAGCTACAGATAATATTCTAAGCATAATGAATATCATTCAAATTTGAGAACATATATTTAGGGAAGAACATGATTATAAGTAAATGCAGTTACAATGGTTTAGTGTATGCAATATTAAATAAATAATGTATCTACTCATGAATTTTTTTTGAAACGTATTAAGAGATACCTATAATTTTTTTTAAAAAAAATCAGATAACCAACCACACTAGAAGGTGTAGGGAAGGAAGATAAAAGCATGTAAAATTTATATTTATCTAATAGGATTCTGGTTTTGTCTGGCCTTGCATCTACCAGCCGAATCTTACCTACTAAGGAATTTTGTGCATCTTTACCAAACATCACTTTCCATGAGGATTTTTATTTTGCGCCAATCTTCCATTCATCGTGCGTTTAGTTTGCGAGAGCAGGGAAGGAATCATAGTGCATAGTAGAGTTGGCAAGGAGGTGCAGCCTTGAGTAGCAAGGGAACGTGTATAGCTTGTCATTCGTGGGTGAGTACAAGGATGAGCATAGGCCTAATCCCTCAACATTCATTATCACCACCAACATTGGCAAACACTTTTCCTACAACCTTGATATGAGATGGATCGCCATCAGCCCCCTCAACTGTGTTGACATTATTTTAGGAAATTTAGAAAAGATGATCGTTGCCTTCATGAGGCTCAGCGTCCCCAATTGTCGCTGCCATCTATGGTGGCGCGGTGTCTGGCATTTACTTGCTCTCTCTCTCGCTCATGACTTCTGTTTCATGGCCCTACAGTCCTGCTCCGATCTCTGAATGTGTGAGCTTGACCTTGGCTTTCCCATCCCCACCAGTATGTTGGCTTGCTTTCTCAGCAAGATGAAGCCATACAGCAGAGATATCCCTCAAGTATAGTGCTTATCATCCAATTTAAAAGGGATGGCTTCTCTGGTTATGGAGGTTGCGAGTATGAATTCAGGAAACCTACGGTAGGAAACTATGTTACTTCTCTATCTATGTCTTATCAGATAGCTGTCATGATAAGAACCAGCTAGAGGAATGCAAGTTGTAAGGCGTACATATAGCCTATGTTATCTAAAACATAGTTACATAGTTTATTATCTTTATTATCTGGCATAAGAATGTCCCAGGTGTTTCGAACGTCTCTATCCAGCCGATGTATCGTGCATGCATATGTTTATAATAGAAAGAATCAAATTTGTATTAGTAGGCGTCATAGACTAGATAGAGTCTAGATCGCGCTGCTATAATAGCTTATATTTTCAATTGAATACATCATGAAATAATCTAAAAGGTTCCTCTTAAATGATATACACTCTCCTTCTGAGCAAAAAAATAAATGACTAATTTCTAGGTTGTCAGATTTGTAGTTCCCTCCATCTAGGAACACGTGAGTAGCCAGGTCGTAGACTTGCTGGAGTCATAGGCAGGGGGTCTGCCTCGATCAATGGCTTTCGCTCCACCCCATCCGGATGAGAAACTCTGTCGAATGGCAAACACAGGCAGCTTACTCCCCCTCTCACCTGCTTATAGTGTGTCGAGCCTACTCCTCGACCCCTTAGCGCCCCTCCCTATTACTAATGCTATTAACGTGCCTAGGAATAGCAGGGCACGCACTCCCAGTAGGGGGACTCGAGTGAGGTTGGCTGTACCTAAGAGTGACATGGATATCGCGACCCAGGCTGATGCGCTTCAGCTATAGTCAAGTTGGCTTGGGTAGACGCCATGGTGTGCAACAAAATGGGATACACGGGCCTAGGACGTAAGACCAAACCAGTATTTATCATTGCACTACATCTTTATCAACCATAGTAACTTATTGCACCTCTATTTGATCTGAAAATTTGTATTTGAAGGACGTGAGGCCTTCTAGTAGCACCTCTGTGGCAACCATATGCGTTGTAAACTAATCAGAGCAATCGAATCTCTGGTATTGACGCGTGAGTAGTCATCTTCCTCACATGATCATTTGTACTCGCCCTCGTATCACTCCACTGATAAAGACTCTCCATAGGTACCCTCGCAATAGGAAGACCTTGATTTTATTACGTATCCCAAGGCTATACTAATTTGAACACAATGAAATCATTCTTCAAAAAGTTGGCAGAAGTCGAATGACTATTTCGTCATCAAGTCTGATGAATCTTGCCAACTCATTTAAACCTTGCAGAGGGGTTAGCAACGAGGATAGAAGGTGATTTGTAGTACCCAGAATCGACCATTAAAAAAAAGAATAGCACCACTTTAGATATATGAAGATAGTAGAAATCGTAACCTTTGACAAGATCCTTGCAAAAGATTAAATCATGAGTATCTTATAAATAATAATATCTTATAATTAAAATTTATTAATTTTATGATAAGCATTAAAATACTGATACAAGATCGGGTAAGGTTATAGTATTTTGAAGTTTAAATAATATTGTTCTTTTTTCATTGATATGGAATTAGATTAATATAATGATATAACATAATCAAATTTGAAGTGTGAAGAAACATTCAATGAGCATTATGTTTCACGAACTCAACTTTTGTTATGAAAGCTTATCTTTCTCCTAAAACTCATAGAAAACTAATTTTAGATTCACTTCCTTATCATAATATAATTTCTTAATATTTCTTTTATTATTCCAATTGATTTAATTTAAAATGTGTGAAAATCCATACTAATATTATTCATTGATCTATAGTAAGAATTTAAGTAATAATTTAAATATGGGATGTTAAAGTATCTGGAAAATAAGTTGTAGATTTTAATATTATTTCATATGTGTAATTATAATCTTTGTAATTTAGGAATTACCCAATGCTTTGAAAATATGTATATATAATAAATTGCTTAGTCTTGCGACCGATCATCCTAACATGATACATAGCTATTGTCATCTAATAAGTGGATAGTAGATCATCAAGATAAACAAGTGAATAAAAGTAAACAATCAAATGAGAGGGAAAATAATTTATAATGCTATAAAGGCAATTATTTTAATTATCTATCATAGAGGTAGATTTCTTCTCAACTATAGTAAAGACTAATAATAATTATTTAATTGCTCATGGTTTTAATATAAATGTTGTTATCCACTTAAGCGTTGTCACGTAAATGATTTATCCCTCCCCTTTAAATGGGTTAATATTTGTGTTAATACTGATGTTCGTCTTAGTTTCAGATAATAATAATAGTAATAATTTCAAAAAAAAATGGTTTTTTTTTTTCTTTAGTTAATATTTTGGGCATTACATTTTGGTATTAGAGCCCTAGTTTGCAACACTAGGGCATAATTTGGGTCCAATTTATGTAGTAAGCTTACGAATCTACTTATAGTATTAGATCTTGTAAAATAATAATACCAGATCTCGAGGATTCTAAAATGTAAACTATTAGAACTTTATCAATTTACTAGGGTAGCAAATGTAGGAAAGTTTTTAAGAAAATGTGTCATCTTGGAAACAAATAAATTAAATGAAACAATATTAGTAATACATGTAATGAGGGGATTCATTATAACATCATGCATAACCATATGATTTAAAATTACACAATTATATGACTCTTAAGATTTCACCCAATATATTTCATAAAGAGTGGAGACCCTTCTTTTAATCCGGCTATAAGGTTTACTTGCATACAACACTAGAACCCTCATGACCTCCATCTTTTGTGCAAATAAATCTTATTAGCTTCAATGTCAATTTTTATAAAGAATGAGAATATTGCCTTATAAAGTATAAGATATTGTTCTAACTCTAAATATGCATCCATGACTATATATTGTATTAAATATATAAATGTTTTTATCTCTAAAATTAAGATATAAGGTTTTATTAATGATTTCAAAATGAAGTCCTGCCAATAAAAATCTTTCTTCCAATGTTTATTTATTTTACTTAATGCTTGGTAGTATAGGAGCATGAGTAATTAGGCCAATTATAAAATGAATCTTTTCCTTGCATACAAATAAAAATTTAGTTTTGTGATTAAACTTTTCCCATACATGGACATAGTAATGGACCTAGAGGATTCCAATAACTTAAGTGAAATAATGAGCACCGAAAAAAAAAGTGAGATTACTAATACTACCAAAACATAAGTGTTTCACTACCTAAGGTCTAATCAATAGTGGTATAAAATGATTTTAGGGATCAAGTTATAGGAAAATTGGTTCGGAAAAAAAAATACTATGACATGATGTTTGAACTCAAATAATGTTGCATTAGTCCTTGTAGCATTACATTGTTGGAGTGGAAAATTGGGAGTTTAAATTTAAATTCAAAACCATTTGGGTGCTACCATGTTGGTTCATAAAAATAATAAAATAAGGGCTATGAACAATCGACCTTATCCATTATTAGTATTTCTTAAAGACATTAATTTATATTTTAATTTATTTTTGTTTAGATCTAAGTATGAGGGTCGGAAGGATCCATGGTTAGATAAGGAATTAAAAATTAAGTACATGCAACATCAATACTCTTAATTAAAGTGGTGTTATTGTATTTGTTAGTTTTGTTTAGAATAACCTTGTACATGAGATTATAAAAAGGAACATTGATCATTGGTTAATATGATAAGGAAATTTTACTTTTCTATAACTCTCTATGTTTTATGAAGTTAGTAGAAATTGTGGTTATAATGTGTATATGTAAGGATCCATTTTCAAGATATTAAGGATGCAAAATGTGTGTGGGTAGAGGTTAGTAAGATGTAAAAGCTACTATTCAACATTCATTGAGCATATTGTACATAAATTGAATTACTTTATATGAGAATAGAAGGATAAACTACCATTAAATAGGGAATTTTTTCATCAATTGGTATAAATGTAAAATGAGATTTCCTAGCCTTAGACAAAAAAAAATTCAAACTTTGACAATACCAAAAAGTTGAATATTGACCTAGAAGACATAATGATAGAATTGAAGATATGAAATAAAAAGTAGACCAAAATTGAGGTGTGGTTGATTCTTAAACTTTGAATATACAATTTATAGGAAGGAAACTAGATGAAAGTTAAGAGAATATTGAGTAGTTATGTGAGTTTTGGATTGTATATATATAAACTAAAAAAGTGTTTTTTCTAGAAAATACTTATTAATGTATCATCATGATAATGTGGTTTAGGACTTGTTGTGTAGATTTGTGTGCTCCCTAGGATGTGATAAAATATGTTGTACCCTTTAAAAAAATATGTGTTTTGTATCAAGTAAATCTATGTATGGAAGTGCTTGTGGTCATTGTGGAAACAAATACAGGTGTGTCGTGACATGTGAAGTAAGCCAGTAAATGTGATGTGCCTCAGGTTGGTGACCTTTTTCCCCTATCTTGGATAAGGGTAAGATGGGTGTCATATGTGGTCTATAAAAGAATACCCTTGTTGAGAAAATTATGTATGAATGTGGTAGATGATGTGTTTTGTGTGAGTCTTGTATATTGTTTTGTTGGTAGTAGCTCCATAGTGTATGCTATAGGAGATGCACACCATGTAATTAGGGGTTGAGTGATAGAGGACACCCATTGGAGTCTTACGGACAAAAGTTATGGTGGTAGTATCTCCATAGAGTATGCTATATGAGACGCACACCATGTTGAGAGATAGAGGACCTCCATTGACTGCAAGACTCTGAAGTATGTTAGTCCCTATAGACTCCTCCACATGTAGAACTATGCTTGTCGGTTCTTAGTGCAAAACTACTCCTTAACGTGTTTACCCATGGGTCGAGGATGGTTCCTATCATGACAGCGATACATGGATATTATGGCATATATATTGGTTTTTCAGATACATGGCATTACAGATTCATTATTGATCATGTCCCAAGTTGTGTGGGACCAATGTTGGTTATATTTTATGTGGTAGAGACCACCTTCTTAAGGCATGCTATTATATGATTATGTGGTTAGAAGAACCACCATTCCCCTCCTCCCTCTCAGTGGCCTTAATAAGGCCACATAGTGCTCGTAATGTGCAATTGTCGATCAAATGTGGATTATCGATCTAG
>MU225256.1:14561942-14578934 GCA_018584345.1 Thuja plicata | reverse complement strand
CTAGTTCCCGCCAAAACATTATATGTAAATAAACATTTTTTCCCCTAATTTCAAAATATGTTATAGATGACATATATAGCTAGTGCATGAAGAAATAAAAATTGGTTTGTGACCTATATTTTCTCTTATATAACAATTCAAATTCCAACTCACCTGAAATCGACAGTTTTCATCTCCCGCCATATTTTTCATAACAAATATATCCCAATAAAAAAAAGAAATATATATTCTTGAAGAGGAATCTCTTTTCTAGTGCACCATATTTTTTTCAAATTTATTTAATATGTTTTACTATTTTTTTTCTTTCTCTGAATCAACATCTCCTTGATTGTTAAAATACCTACTTGCAATATTTTTTAATTATAATAGACTATGTATAATTAAAACACTATAAAATCTATAAGACATATCCTTGACTCTGATCTCTACAAAAGGGTATTTTTATATTTAAAAAAAAAATATCATTAAAAAGTCTTCGAGTTATTGAAATGTCACTTTTCTGAAATAATTTTATTTCTACGGTAATTGGCCTCAAAGTGGTATAAAACATGCATTTAATAGACATTTCCAATTGGAAAAGTTAAAAACCTTATCTAACTTAACTATAATGAATCTAGCTAGACCATATGTTTAGCCAAAATTAATTTTTAGTTAGAAATACTAAAACTCAGTTGTGCTGATAAGTTGTCCTAAAAGGTGACAAATTATTGTGCTTTTACCCCTATACAATATTACATCTCAACAACTTCTTATCTTAGTATATCTAAGTATTAGTCTATTTATTATGTTGAATGACCACAATAACTAAAAATATAGTGTAAAACTAATATTATAGATTTGAAGTTTGAGTCTACCCAAACTCACTTGGAATAATTCTTTAATCTTAAATGCATTGATTTTGATTTCCTCAAGTTAGCAATTGAATTGCAACAACATTCACCACCATCTAATCAAATGCAACTAAACATATCAAAAAGATATCTCAAATGATTAAGATATTTATAAGATCACATTTAATGGTTTTCATCAATTCACTTTTGTAATTTCATAGAGTTTGTGCTTCTATCATCTACCACAACTTCATTTTAATTGTATCTTAAAATTTTTTTTTGGTCGTTTGTTCGCATCATTCTTTGTTATAATGTTTGGTTTTAGAAAACCCAGAGTAAAATGTAGAAAAGGCTAATGCTAATGAATTCTAATACATTTTTTTTTTTTAATAATCAACAAACTTCAGAGATGCAATGATTCAATCACCTTTTAAATGTTGGAGATATTATAGAAATTGACACTTGATAATGATATTCTTAGATTATTAATATGCTTAATCACACTTTGATTAGTGAAACTTACCCTACAAGAGAATCCTACTTTGAAGATCCTATGTTGTTAAAATGAATTAGTTATATTATAACTAAGAGTCTAGTTGATTCAATCTATCACTATTCTAGTGTATCTCATTATTGATTACTTGTAATTGAAAGAAGGATTTGGTATATTCTCACACATATATAGTGATGCCATGTAACTGATTGAATGCTTGAAGATGTTAACTTGATCACCGAAATGCAGAGAGATAATGCAAGACATTAAACCAGTTAATGTATTGTATTGTCATTGATGTCAACTTGATATAATCTAATGGGTTATAATCAAAGTGTCAAGGACTTCAGAGAATCAGGGAGAAAAGGATTATGCTTTCAGCAATGCATAAAATACAAGCATTCACTATGTGACTTCAAACACCGACAGACAGTGGAACCTGATGGACAGAGATCACCGAAAGTCAAGTCACAGTGATGCCCAAGCAAGAACACCGACAAGCATTACCGATGAACATAATCACAAGCATAACTGATGGCCAGAATCATAGTGTAAATCGATGGAGAAGACTGAGGAGAACTGGAGTGGTGACTGAATCTATCAAAGAGTTAAATACCGAAATTAACTTGATTTCATAAAATGAAAAAATATCTAGCTTGTAGAGCTAAATATGGACTTAACTGGTAGTTATCATTATTTTCAACGACAAGATAAAGCCATAGATAAGTAAAGGATTTAAAATTTTTTTGTCCAGTTGACAAGAAGATCTCTATGAGATAAAACAAGAGTTTTTCTTTAAATCAAATTGGCTAAGATTGTGGATCACACCAAGATCAAGAAATTTAAGAACCTAACAACGATGATATCATGTCTATAAAGAGACAACCTAATTAATTTCTAAAAAAAAGGGGAGTGAATGAAAAAGAGGATGCTAGAGAGAAACTGATGAAGAACAACTTCATACAGTCCTGATCAATCAAGCTGAGGAAAGAACTAAAGTTTTCTGCGGACACCAAGCAACAAAGCATAGCATCACCGAGAAGAACAAAAGTGGAGCAAAGGTATTAAAAGGACATATTGATCAGATTATTTTATGAGCTTACAATATTTATGAAAATATGCAAGTATAAGTTGTATATGAATAGATCATACTGTTTTAGTTTAACCATTGATTCAGAAAGTCTCTTAATTAGGCAGGATTTAAAATCCTTTCTATATTGAGATACATCCCAAGGAGTATCAAAAAGTTTGATCATGAAGATAGCATGAGATGTTAGATACCTATTGACAGGCCAAGTGAGTGTTTGATCAAGGAAGGTAGCATAGAGATGCCTGATATCAAGTGACAAACTAATCTTTTAAATCCTCTAACAAGGTCACACCTAACAGTGTGTTTGTAACCTTTAATAGGCCTAGTTGGCTCTTCACCGAGCTCACTTTAGAAGAGTGAAAATTTGGGTTACCGGTCCCAAGTGGTTTTTCCCCTAATAGGGTTTCCATGTTAAAAATCCATGTGTCAATGTGTTTATGAGTCATTACTTTAGTGTTTTGCATTACACATAGCTAATCTGGATTGATCGGTATACTCTAGATAATTTACTGTCTTTCAGTAAATTAACAGACTGGTATTGGGTAAACTTACAGTATAAGGTTTTACAAAGCATTCCGAGTAGTAGTAATTTTATAAGTTTATTTGGAGGGATTCATCTTAAAGGACTGAAGATAACTAGAGGCTTAATATTGTGGTACTAAGTTTTAGGGTTGATTATTGAAATATTTTTGAGGCCACTGATTCATCCCTGCCTCTCAGTTATTACTAACAATATAGATGAAGAATAAAAGACGTGCAAATTAAACTTCAATTGTTGTCACATCTCATTTAATTAGCCTAGTTTAACAACTGAACTATTATGTATTAATTATTTAATAGAAAGTAATTAGGAAAAACATCTTGGTTATGTTAAGTGTCTTTTGGAGTATAATTAAAAATGATTAATTATGACAGTTAGTATTTATATATTTGGTTTCCATGAGTGTGTCAAAAATTAAGATTGAACTGATAGCTATTGTGGAACTTAACATGGTTTTGTTGAATTAGTTTGGAGTCTATATCAATAAGTTTTTAATTTAGAATAAATTTGTAGAAGGTTTTTAAAAAATTCTTGTTGAATCAGTATGGATGAACTTGAATTAACACGTGTTTTTATCAAGTTGGGATCCTCAGCTACAAATAGAAAATATATCTTATTTGAATTTGGGTACTTTGATTATTAGGGCAATGACTAGCTTCATTTTTTATTCTTTTTCAACACATACATTCAATGTTATCCAAAGAAGGAAGAACAAAAATTTTCAATACAATCAATTACCATAATCTTTCTTTTGAAGCAAGTAATCTTGTTTCTCTTGAAGCAAGTAATCTAATTGTCCAAAATCCTCGATTTCCATAAAAAATAGTTGTATAGGTTCTCCTTAATCAACAAGACAAGCTTAGAACCAAGCTTGATAGCCATTATACCAAAGGTTTAGTCTCCTCTCATTTCACTAATCATGAGAGGATGTATATTCTCCACGAAGAAGTTATTAGTGACATTTCCTTTTATCATGTACAACTTTTTTTATGATTTTAAATCAAACACCTATCGGTGTATCCCTTGCACCTCCTTTGGGTGTAAGTGCTAGTCATAGAGATTGTTCATGTTATACATGTTTCTACTATTATGTCTGTCTATTATGTCTAATGGAAAAATAAAATATTTTCCTCGCACTCACCGATGGTAATCATTAGGTGCTACATCTCAATGGTGGCCAACGAACATAGTTGAACGTTGCCAACCACGTCGACAATCACTAACCAACACCTCAAGGGACACAATCAATTACTAACCAGGACTATTTAATAGTAATGACGACGTGTGGCACCCTGAAGGTAACTGCAACCTATGACTGCTTAATGTCACATAAAAAATAGGGACAATTCATGATTTAAAAAAATTTCCATTTGGGTTATCTGGCATTTGAGCATCCTAGAGTTGCGACAACAGTAACATGTTTATTATGTCTAATTACAAAAAAGGTTGACAAAGCATAGGTGGCACTCATCGGTGGTAATCATTATGTGGTACACCCCAACGATGGCCAACAAACATGGATGAGCGTTGCCAACCACACCGACAATCACTAACCAACACCTCAAGGGACACAATCAATTACTAACCAAGAATATTTAATAGTAAGGATGACGTGTGGCCCTGACGGTAACTGCAACCCATGACCGCTTAATCTCACATAAAAAATAGGGACAATTCATCATTTCAAAATTTTTCCATTTGGGTTATCTGTCATTTGAGCATCCTAGAGTTGCGACAACAGTAACATGTTTATTATGTCTAATTACAAAAAAGGTTGCCAAAGAATTCCAGGCACTCATCAGTGGTAATCATTAGGTGGTACACCCCAATGATGGCCAATGAACATGAATTAATGTCGCCAACCATGTCGGGAATCACTAACCAACACCTCAAGGGACACAATTAATTGCTAACCAAGACTATTTAAAAGTAACGATGACACATGGCCCCGATGGTAACCGCAACCCATGACTACTTAATGTCACATAAAAAATAGGGATAATTCGTCATTTCAAAATTTTTCCATTTGGAGTATCTTTCGTTTGAGCATCCTAGAGTTGCGACAGTGGTAACATGTGATGAACTATAACTGATTGAATGTTTGAAGATGTTAAGTTGATGAGCACCGAGACACAGAAAGTTATTGCAAGACATTAAATTAGTTAATGTATTGTATTGTCATTGATGTCAACTTGATATAATCTGTATGGTCATGTACATATTGCTAAAGACTTCAAAGAACCAATGAATCAAAGGCTATTCTATCAGTAATGCATAAAAGTTAAGTATTCACAAATTGACTGTATGCACCGACGAAGTGCACACCGACGGACAAAGAAAACCAATGAGAGAAAAGTCACAGTGTTACCTGACGAAAGAAAAGCACAGCATTACCGACAAGAAAGTCACAGTGTTACTTGATGAGCAAAGTCATAGTGTTACCTGATGAGCAAAGGCACAATGTAACCCGACGGACAGAATTACAGTATTGCCCGACGGATAGACAACACCAATGGACGGAGATCCTGAAGACAAATGAAGTCTTATCGAAAGAATAGTCAATTGTCACCGATGACTAACTGAAGTATTGACTGACAGAACAAAGAGTTCAGAAATGAGAAAAGGCTTAGCTGTCAAGAGCTAAATATAGACTTAACTGGTTATTATCATTGTTTTAATCGACAAGATAAAGCCAGAGCTAAGTAAAGGATTTAAAGTTGTCTTGTCTAGTTGGCAAGAAGATCTCTATGAGATTAAACAAGAGTTTTTCTTTAAATCTAATTGGCGATAATTTTGGATCATGCCAAGATCAAGAAAGCCTAGAAACAATGAAATCATGTCTATATAAGAGACAAGCTAATTCAATGTGAATTAGGGGAGTGACAAGAGAATAGATGCTGAAGAGATTTTAAAGGAGAAGAAAGTCTTCATTCAGACCTGATCAATCAAGCTAAGGAAAGAGCTAAATTCTGTAGACACCGATGAACAGTGATACAACATCACATAGCAGAACAGTGTGGAGCAAAGGTATTAAATTGATAACATTGATCAGAAAGGTATTGTACTTACATTAGATCTGCAAATCTACAATTCTAGTTGTATATGTGAACAGATCAATTTATTGTTTTAATTTAACCATTGAAGCATTAAGTCTCTTAACCGAGCAAGACTTAATAGTCTTCTCTAATTCAGATACATCCCAAGGACTATCAAAAATTATGATCATACAAAGTAGCATTGGATATGCCTGATACCTATTGATAGGCCAAGTGATTATTTGATCAAGGATGATAGCATTAGATTCCAGATACTAAGTGACAAAATATTCATTTAAATCCTCTAACAAGGTCACACCTAACAGTGTGTTTGTAACCTTTAACAGGGTTGGCTCTTCACCGAGCTCACTTCAGAAGAGTGAAAATTTGGGTTACCTGTCCTAGTGGTTTTTCCCTTAATAGGGTTTCCATGTTAAAAATCCATGTGTCAATGTGTTTATGAGTCATTACTTTATTATTTTGTATTTCACATAAGTAAATATGGATTGATCGGTATACACTAGTTATTTACTATATTTTGGTAAATAGAAAGATTGCTAATCGGTAAAAGTAAGAATAAGGTTTGAAAGAGTAATCCGAGCAGTAGCTATTTGTTATTAATATTTCAAGGCAATCATCTTTTAGGAAAGAAGATAACTAGAGGCTTATAAATCTGGTAATAAGTTTTTGGGTTGATTTAAGGATTAATTTTTGAGGCCACTGATTCACCCCCCCCCCTCAGTTATTCTAACAATTGGTATCAGAGCTTGGGTGCTTAGAAAGGGAGTTTAACAACTCAAGAAAAAGATCACAAGATGAACAGACGAGATGTGCCCAAGTTGAATAAAGACAACTTTGCATCATGGCAAAGCAGGATAAGACTCCACTTATCAGGTATTGGAAATGATGTTACTCAATACTTAGATACTGAATATGCGTTACTCACAGGAGCACTCACAGTTGAAAAAATGAGAGAGAAGCATGAGCACAACTGCATGATAATAGAGCTTGCTTCCTCACTCTTTGATGCTGAATTTGAAGATGTCAAAAAATGCACAACTGCAAAGAAGATGTGGGATAAATTGAAGCTTGTACATGGTGGTGATATAAATGTTCTGAGAGCCAAGGAAGAAAGTATTAGAGGAAAGTTTGATGATCTCAGAATGAAAGAAGGTGAAAACATCACACAGTACAACACAAGAATCAAAGATGTAGTCAATGTTATCCAAGGAGTTGGAGGTTTACTAGATGAAGAGACAGTGGTAAGTAAAATTCTAAGAACCTTACTGCCTACTTATGCTATTAGACGATCTGCCATACAAGAAATGAGAGCAGTAGCAAATAACAATGTTACTCTAGATAGTTTGTTTGGAAGACTGATTTCATTTAAGATGAATAAATTTGATAATAGTGTCTTACCAAACATAGAGTATGAATTTAAATCTTCTTTGAGAATAAGTAAATTAATTCATAAACACACTATGAGAAAAGATAGTGAAAGTGAAGAAGAAGATCTTGATGAAATTAAAGCACTTATGGCTAGAAGAATGTAGAGAGGCAAAGGTAAATACAAAGGTAAATTACCACTTGTATGTTTTAATTGTAAAGAGAATGAAAACTTTGCTGCAAGATGTCCTAATAGAAGAAAAGATGACAGGAGTAATGACAGATCATTTGAAAACAAGTTTGACAGAGGTGATAAGTGAGATTACAGAAGAAACCAACAATCAGAAAGAAGAGATACCCGAGACTACAAGGACAAAGGAAAGAAGGCCATTTACCTAGCTACATGCAAAGATGAATATACTGACATCAAATCTGATGAAGACATCGAGATGGTGTTTGTGGCAGTAAAAGATGATTCAGATGAAGATGAAAGGTATGTAGAAACTACACTCTTATCTAAAGTTAGAAATAATGATATCTGGATCATAGATAGTGGCTGCACTCACCATATGACCGGTGACAAAGAAATTTTAAATACTTTTGAGTATTATAATGGTGCTACAGTAAGAATGGGTAATGACACACCTTGTCGAGTTGAAGGTAAAGGAACTATAATGTTGAATAACCTAATAAAATGTGAAAATGCTTATTGGGTGAAAGGATTGAATTATAATCTATTGAGTGTTTCTCAGCTGAATAATTCAGGTCACTGAGTAGCATTTGAGAATAAGAAGGCAAAGATCTTCAATGACTCATGAAGATTGATCAGAACTGGTAAACAGACCAAAGGTAACTTATTATATCTGAATGATACTGGCACCACTTGCTTAATGGCTAGAAACGAAGACATGTGGTTGTGGCATAAAAGACTGTGTCATGTAAATTTTGAAAACATAATAAAGATAAGAAAAAAGAGAAATGTAAGAGGTTTACCGAGCATGTCAAAGCCAGACAATATCATGTGCAAAAATTGTCAAAAAGGTAAGATGACAAAGTCTAGTTTCAAAAGCAAAACCCATACATCTAATGCTATTCTAGAATTAGCCTATATTGATCTATGTGGACCCATGAGGACAAACAGTTACTATGGTGATAGATATTTCATTCTCTTTGTTGGTGATTACTCTAGAATGATGACAATTATGTTTCTAAAAGATAAATCAGAAGCATTCAAGATGTTTAAATGGTACAAAGCAATGGTAGAAAAACAAAGTGGTAAGGAGTTGAAATGCTTAAGATAAGATAGAGGAGGGGAATTTATTCCAAATGAATTCACTAACTTTTGCAATGAGCATGGAATCAAAAGACATGTCTCTGCACCAAGAATACCACAGCAAAATGGAATTGCTGAAAGAAGGAACATATCCATTATTGACTGTGCAAGGATACTTATGATAGAGAAAGGCATCACCCAAATCTTCTAGAGGGAAGTTGTACGTATTTCTGTCTACACATTGAACATAGTACAATTGAAGAAGGACACCAAGAAGACACCCTATGAGCTATGGTATGGTTACACACCCAATGTAAGTTACTTCAAGATCTTTGGTAGTCAATGTTATATCTTAAAAGATGATAGAAATGGAAAGCTTGACTCCAAAAGTGATGAAGGTATCTTTCTAGGGTATTCCACCAAAAGAAAGGCTTATAAATGTCTCAATAAAGCCTCTAACAAAATTGTTGTAAGTGCAAATGTAAAGATAGATGAATTTGCAAAGAAGAATGAAAAGGAAAGCACAAAAGAACCAGAGGACTACAACAAGCTTGTTTATAATGAAGAACCTGACACTCTACCCGAAAAATAATGTATACCTCCCGAGCAACAAAATATTGCAACTGAGCATCAGGCTGCAAATACCAAAAATCAGGATATTGCTCAAGATGATGCACCGAGTGATGGAGATCATAATGAAGGACAACATGATGATCAAGATGATAGATAAAGAATTGAACCCGTACTTGCCAAATATGTCAGAAGGAACCATCCACAGAACCAGATCATAGGAGACAAGAAGGTTGGTATGAGAACCAAAAGTAAGTATCTAAACACAAGATGTCTACACTAGTACAAAAATAACAATATATGACCAAATAAACTACCAAAAATTGTAGATAAATGACCAAATTTGGTCACGTGATTAGTGGTAGTTTATTGCCGGTCATTTATCTCGCGACCAAATCTATGACTAAACTATTTTAGTCATTTATTTGGTCGTTTATTTAGTCATTTATTTGGTCATTTATTTGGTCATTGATTTAGTCATTAATTTGGTCGTTTATTTGGTCATTGATTTAGTCATTTATTTGGTCATTTATTTGGTCATTGATTTGGTCATTGAATTAGTCATTTATTTAGTCATTTCTTTAGTCATTTATTTAGTCATAAATTTAGTCATATATTTAGTCATATATTTAGTCATATATTTAGTTTTTTATTTAGTTATTTATTTAGTCATTAACTTAGTCATATATTTAGTCATATTAGGGCATGATAGAATGGAACCATCATCCTCCTACTTATAAAGTAGGTACTCTTTCATTGAGCTAGTACCCTTTAAAGAATAATCATACCATGTATACAGTCCAGTCTGATGTTTTGAGTACAGTGACACCATAAAGGTGTATTGGAAGTGTAATTAAATACCTTTGGATACTGACTGGTAAGATATAAGACAAATGTCCTTTTCATTTTAGCCTATACTCCTTGCAATCTTTTTGAAACAGTGGAATTCTTTATTATCCGCATAAACATTGTCCTGGTAAACTTGTGTTTCCCAAATACTAACTCAATTTAAATTTTTAGAGTTAGATAAAAAACAAATTTCCTGACTCTAATTTAGTGGAAACTATTCCACCGTGAATAACTCAAGAATTGATTTCATGTCCTCATATTCAAGTGAGTCACTATCAATTCAAAATATGATAGATAATAAATCATAGATAACCAAAGAAATAAAATTGTAAACGGATAGTCATATGTGATTAAAAGAGCTACCTCATCAACAAGAAGAACCAAGCCTTCACTCTTGCAAAACCGCACTATCTCTTGCTGGTTTTCCTCTGATAGAACCTTCATGAAATTTAAAGTGTTATTAAGAGTGTTACAAAGACTAAAACTTTGAGAATGATTACAAATCCAATTTTCCAATTAACCATGCTCGATCTATTTATAAGACATGCAATAGATTTATCACTTTTCATTATTGTACGATAGAGAATAGAAGGCTTAAAGTGCATTCAGGCCTCTAAAAATTCCAGAACATTGCTATTCCAATATGGATCTTAGAAAATTGTGATACCATATTTATTGCTTTGAATTAAATTTGGCTCACCTAACCCATGGGATTTCTAGGATTTATAACAACAATAGTCCAAATATCAATTCCATTTAAGCGAGCTACTTTCAGCTGTTCTTTGACTTCAGATATTTCCAATCCCCATCTTGTTGCCTCATTTAAGTAGTATGGAACCTACAAATATAGAAAATGTTTAGTTATTAAACCTTCTTAGAGCCACTGAGAACCAAACATGCATAAGGCATCCCTGTAGAGAAAATTTCCAAGAAAAGGTGAAGAATGCCAATTCTTCTTATAAAGTTAAAATAAACTAACCGTATACATACATACCATTTTCCCACCATGAAGGGCAAGAGATGCTGAGTACAGTGGATACTATGGAACTGGACAAAGAATTCCATCCTTTTCTGACCTTATGAGTAACTGCGTCATCATATGAACCTGTGTGCATCATATCCAATACAATAGTAAGCATGCATACCTTCCCAAATAGCAGGTAGCTTTTGGGGACTATTATAAATAAAGTATAATCTAATCTGGGCTAGCAAATTCTTCAGCAAGTGCTATAGTCTAATTTACCCCAGGACTTGCTCCATCAGTTAAAAAAAGGTAATCTGGATCGCAAGGAAAACCATCACATTTAGCAATACCCCTAGCAATCTCATCGCGTAATAATTTGACAGCCTATCAATGTAAAACATGTTAGACACACATAACACATATATAAGAAAACCATTGATAAAGAGTATTTTCTTTTAGAAGTTGAATTTTTGTAAACCACAATCACACTCATGAGTTAATTTCATAGAAACAAAAACATAGCATGATGCAATTACATAAATGGTTGGATAATATTATAAAATATAGGACCCTTGGACTAATTGTTGTCTTTTGATTTTGCACATTGGACAACTCAAACAGAAGACTTTCAAAACACGTGAATGGACAATTGGCAAGTAGAGATTAACTTGTTATTTTCCTTAACTATTTGGAAAAGAGCATTAATAGTGTTGTTACAATGTAAAAATCACTCAAGGCAATGACCAAAACAATTTAAGAAGCAAGAGACTAAGAATTGTCATGGAGCTATGACAACTAATAAAGTTGTTGTTTCCAAACACTAAAGGGCATTCATGAAGAACACATGAGAAATGACAGTTCACAAAGGGCATTCATGTTCCATAGCAAGGCATGACTGTCATATGAGTAGAAAAATCTATCATGGCTACTACAAATCACAAAGGTATAATGCTAAATAGTTTTTTTGTTCAATACAATTACAACACAAGGATACAGAACATTGAACATTGCTCGGTTCAAAATAACCATATAGATTACAACACTTAACAGTTCAACAGTTCATCAATAGTCCAAGGATGAAAGGGTAGTCATATAGGGAGTTTGACAGTGACTTTTAATAAAAGAAGATATGCAAGGTTCATGAACCATAGTCAAGGGAATACACAAAAATAGAGGACAACAAAGTCCTTTGTGAAAGTCACAAGTAACATTGATTTCAATGTATGATAGCAGTGAAAGGAAAAAGTTGAAAGACAGTGACAAAGAGAACGAATAAAGAAATAGTGATAATTCTAATGCAATTATACAATGACCAAAAACAATGAAAGGCGATCAAGAACACTAATGGAGGACAACATCATTATCAACGGATATGCCGCTATTTTTTATCAGAGGTGAATAAGAGATAGAGATCCCTGATATACAGTTAAGGGACATCCCTATTTTAACACAACCATAACAGCCAAGGTCATAAAGACAACACTGCCATAGACAATAAAAGATACCATTCAAGTCATGAAAGGTACAATGGATGATAATGTTTAGTCATGGGTATGTTGAAGAATCATCAAAATATAATGATACAAGAGCCAATCGACACAAAGACAAAGATGTGAAAATAATGGTCAATGAGAGATGTGAAAACGGTGATAAGAGCATCAAAAATACAGTGGGAAATATCTCAAAGACAATTTTTCAATTTAAAATATTTCATAGGACAATGAACCAAAATAGAAATTTCCATTTGTGGGACAGTAGAGTAAAGGATAATGATGGCATGACATGCTGTCCAATTTTCTATACTAAAATAAGAAGGGACAGATCTGCAACATAAGACATCTCTAATGGTTATGAAGAATGTGGTTGTTTAAGGAAAAACTCAGAATTATGAATGCAAGCAAACAATGACTGAGAATGGAATGTTGATAGGTACACTATGGTGTCCTATAGTGCCAAAAATGAACAGAGATGTGAGCCTATCCATGAAGGATTGGGGCAAAGGTCTGGTTGATCCTCTACAACAAGTTATGAAGCCTTTTGCAAGGGTAAAAGATGACTGTCCATAGTCAGTAAGGAGCAAGGTTTCCATTGATGATAACAAGTGCACAAATTTATTTTTGATCCTAATAGTTTGATTGCAAGGAAAACCATCACATTTAGCAATACCCCTAGAAAATCGAATCGAGGAAGCCATGGGTATTTTCAATTCCATAGATAACAAAAACATAAAAATTGATCGCAATACATAAATAGAATTTGTAATTTTCTAGTTGTTTTCTACTTGTGCTAGATGATAAATTCACTTGATGCAAAGGGTAGCTGTAGAATTCCATTGACTAAATTTCACTGCTATTCTTGGTGACTGATGAAAAAATAGAGCAGCCGATGAACAAGCTCTAAGATGTCCTTTTGTCCACCCACTTACTAATTCTCATGGATTGTGGAAATATATTCACTATTAATGATAATATCACGAGTCACAAACATTAGAGAACACCCCCAAATCTCTATAAAAAAGGGGAGTACTTGTCATTAGCAAGTATTAATAATGTTGTCATAACAGGGGCTTAGAAGACCTGAATAGTAGAAGTCATAAGGGGGCATCTACACCAATTATTTGAGAAGCAGAATGTAAGATGATCATAGTGTTATAAGAAAAGTTGAGAGCAAAGCTAACGTTCTAATTAGTGTTGAATAATAATACATGAAGTTCATGTCTTAAGTTTGCATGATGATATATGCGTTACAAAATATTGATTGTAATTTAAAACATTGGTATTCAAAGTCAAGGAGTAGATTCAAGAATTGCATAGTAGTTGAGAGAAAGACAATGAATGCAAGATCAACAAATAAAATAATGAGGACAACAATAGAATTTAGTGAAAGCTATGAAAGAAACAAAAATCAATTCAATAAGAGGGTCATAATGACAACACATATAAACATTGTTTCTACTCATTGAGATAAAACAGTGAACTACATCTATATAAAGACACAATGAAATTAATAGAAGATTAATGAAAGAGACACAATGACATAAGATCAACCTCCCCTCTAGTTTTGGGAATGCATTAAAAGCTATGACATTAAAATAGAAGGCCACAACAAAGACAATACTATATACAGTGATAGAAATCAAAGACAATCAAAATAAGTGTTGTGTGATTCTAATTCAAGCCTCCAATCAATATTATCTTTGAAATATCCATGTACAAGGAATAAGAAAGGCGTTTCACATTTATATGTTAGTGTGTTGTTGTCATAAGTATCTCATTGTTATGATAGCACAAAGACAAACACATTGTTATAAAGAGTAAAGAGATACAAGTGACATAAAGATGAATGCAAGACATGCTGATTTATGTTTAATCAATTGGATTATCAATGTATTCCTGCTAACAGTCACGTTCTCCTCTATTTCCTTGCATATTTGTATTAGTAAATAGTTTGAATGCAACTTAAACTTGATTGGATGAAGTAGCACAATGAGATAACATTATTTAAGAACAGGTTTGAGCAAGTTCCATGATGTATGGATAGAGATCCACGTGATTTTATGGAAACTACCTATAAACCCTCAAAATCAAAGGTTTGTACAAGGGTTTTCTTATATCTTTGTTTTTACCTAATGGAAGATTCTTATTATTGGCTCATTTTAAACTATATTCACAGTGATGTAAAATTAATTTGGTTTTTCATCTAACGGTTATGGTATGTATGATATTTTTGGATGCCCTAAGCAGACTGTATATGCACAATTCTTCCTAATTTATGACAGTAAAAAAGGCTCTTAGTAAACATATCATAACTTTGGATTGAACCATTGGATCTTCATTTGTTTTGGATATGTTTGGTAAAATCTATTGTAACACAATCTCACTGGAGGGATTTGAATAAAAATATCAGGTCTGAAAGTTATTGGGTACAAAGTACGGGACTAGAAATCCGCAACGGTAATGTGAATTCAATGAGGAATTTGGTTATTGTGTTTTGATCTATAATAAAGGGGTAATCACTAATTATTGAATGGAGTTGGTTGATATTTGAAAAGGATTGTGATCAGAGATAGGGAATTTATCATTTTTATTTGGTTTGATATTTGGAAGTAGGATTAAGAATCTAACAATGCACTTGATTCTTGTAATAAAAAATGAGTTATGAATGTGTCTTTGAAACATATGAATAGATAGTAGAATTTTTGGTTGTGTGTTCAAGTTGTCTTAAAAAATATGATTGGACTTATGAGCATTGGATTCTATTAAGAGTGAATTGGTAAATATAATGTTTAAATGAAGATGATTAATTGATTATGCCTCTATAAATATGAATATGAACAAGAACATGTCAAGAATGAGGATTAGAACAGGTGGACCCTTGAGAAGTTGATTGTTATGGGTATGAGAAAGGATCTATACCAGTGCCAAAATAAGAGATCTAGAGAAGGGTACGGGCATCCATCAAAGCATAATAGATAGAGTACTTTTGATTGATGTTGTATTTAAAATGACCCTTCTATACATGTATTAAAAATGTAGAAGCATAGACCAGCTACATAAACGGTTTGACAGGATACCTCAAAGAAATTTGGTCTCCGAGACTGCAATGATCACAGATATACACAAAAAACTATTTATTGAAAAAGATTAATTTAGAACATTTTTGATATATCACTAAGGAGCACATGATGTAAGTGAAGGAAAGATAGAGGGATTAAGAACACACAGTATAAATGTGTACCTATTTTCCAAGAGAACTTGTTTGGTTCTAAAACATTGCGATTGAATTTTAGACGGTCATTCTCCTCAAAATCTCCGTATCTGAGTGATGAACATCGAGGCCCTGCAATGATTGATCAAAGATGGGTGTATTAAATTTCCCATTATTTCATATATGAGTCTCTACTTTTTTTCTAGTATACTATGAGAAAAAGGAATGATTTTGGATAGCAATTCCTATTATGTGTTAAAATAGCTTTCAAAATAAAGGGTACTTGTAATAAATTTTGAAAGGAGAGGGAAATATGTTGTGCATATGATTTCTGATTTCTAAGAAACATTTTATCGAAGAAACATCCATCCATATAAGGTGCCAATTCTCCTGTATATGGTCACCAATATTTGTTGCAGTCTGACCAACAACAGAGATGCGATAATCTAGCCTGCTAAAACTCTCAAACAAGCCATCCACTCCTTTTCTAGCTGAGAAAACTAATGAGGTTCATATCTACTAGACAACACTTGAAAAACATGGAATAAAAACAATAAAAACATCAAGAAGTGACTAGCTTGTGTGGATGGTCCCAATTTTTCTACATTACAAAATCATGATAGTGGATCAAATGAGAATGAAGGGTTTGATTAGCCCCTCCATGTTCCCAAATTCTAGAGGCAATGATGAATTTTCTTATCATGATTTTTAATTTTAAAAGTGCATGTATGCCAACAGTAATTGGTCTATTATACCATGCATAAACAACAAGAAGAGATGCAAAAAATTGGTCGCCAAATAAAGAGAAAAGAAAATACAAATCAAGGGATAGTGATCTGATATAAATGGTGAGATTTCAATGAGGAAAATAATAGATTTCAAGAAGAAAGGTGACAGTAAAGTATTATAACAATACCCTACTACAAAGGGAAGATGGAGGATCCAATGAAAAATAGAAGCTCATATGTGTGGACAGTAGTAGTTGCAATAAAGAAGACACAAGATTTAAAGTGGGACAGCACCGTACAACACAAGAAGTATCAGTTCTATTTTTTAGAAAAAGAGCAGATCCAAATGTAAGATGCCAAAAGAATGTAAAGAATAGGTGAGTTTCCAATAAAAAAAGCACAGATATGTTACAAGTGTGTTACCTCAGACATGATAATCCATGGGATGACACCCATACCGAGTGAGAAGGAAACGATGAAAATCTGTAATCAAACGAGCAGACAACAAATGATATATATATATATA
>MU225256.1:14535431-14547064 GCA_018584345.1 Thuja plicata | reverse complement strand
ACTATCTATGGTGGAGACACAAATGTGCTGAGAGCTAAATCAGAAAGTCTAAGAGGTAAGTTTGATGAGATGAAAATGCAAGAAGGTGAAAATGTCATTCAGTACTATGGTAGAATAAAAGAAGTTGCAAATTCAGTTGTGTTCCTTGATATAAACAAATCTTCATTAATGTCTTTAGCTTCATTCTGATTCTTATCTGTAAAACATTTCTCCCTCTGTGTCTGTAATCACACTATCATCATCTATGTCTAATCATCTGTAGACTCCCTCTAAGTAGATAATCACTTCAATGTTTTCAATAGTAACTTCTGCCTCTATATAATCTTTCCCTCTTTGTAATTTCTCTTTCTCGACAATCTCTTCCTTCACTTCTTCCTCTTTATAGGTAATCTCTCCCTCTTTGACAACAATGCCAAAGACGTCAATATCTTTATCATGTAGATCTTCAGTATCATGCTGATCCTGTCATCTTCAGTAGGAATAATTTTTCTTTTCTATCCTAGTACATCTTCACAACTTTAGCCAGCATCCTAAAGTGTGACTTACTGTGCATCAATGTGTCAGATATTCTGAATAAAATATTTGATGCAACAGTCCCATACAGAACTTAATTAGCCTCAGTTAGGGGAATCACCCCCAATTTACCTTGTAGATACTCATGAGCATCCTTGGGTAGTGCTTTTATGAATATGTCTACTAATTGTTATTTAGTGTTCACATAATCTAATCTCACTTCTTTACTCTAAACTAGCTCCCTCAAGTAGTGATACTTGATAGCTATATGCTTTTTCTTTGAGTGCATCACAGGATTTTTAGAAATATTAATAAAACTTGTGTTATCACAATATATGACAACTGGGTCAGTGATTTCTTCCTTCATACCTTTCAGTAGTATTTTCAACCACACAGTGTTAGAATAGTTAACTGCTGCTACCACATACTTGGATTCAACTATAGATTGTGAGGTTTAGTTTTGTTTCTTTCTTGTCCAGGAGATCAATTTATTTCCTAAAAGAAATGCTCCACCAGTAGTGCTTTTCCTGTCATCAACATTTTCGGCCCAGTCAGAATCAGTGTAAACTCTGAGTTCAAACTTGTCATTCTTTTTGCAGTATAGACCATATTCCTCAGTTCCTTTCAAATATCTCAGAATTATTTTGACTGCCATCATGTGAGTTTCCTTGGGATTAGCAGAAAACCTTGCAACAATCCCAACAGCTAGGACAATGTTAGGTCTACTGTGAACAACATATTGTAGTTTCCCAATCATTAACCTGTAGAGTGTTTGGTTCACTTCTTTTATGTCATCATCTTTTGTCAGCTTCTGTCCAGTAGCCATGGGTGCACTCACTGGTTTGGACTCTTCCATTCTGAAAGTTTTCAGTATCTCTTTGATATATTTAGATTGAGTGATATAGATACTCATTTGATAAATTTGTAAGCCAACAAAGAATTTTATTTCACCAAACATAGATATCTCAAACTTAGTTTGCATCTCTGTTGCAAATTTTTGACATAACACATCTTTTCCACTAAATATGATGTCATCCACAAAAAATTCAGCTAATAATGTACCTTTGCTTTTTGTTGAATAACCAAGGAATATGCCTTCTTCACCTTTAGCATCTAGTTTTCCATTTATGTTGTCTTTAAGTATAAAACATTTGCTTCCAAATACTCTGAAATACTTTACACTAGGTGCATAACCATACCAAAGTTCATAAGGTGTAGCATCTATACCTTTCTTGACTTGAACTCTATTCAATGTATAGACTGCAGTACTTGAAACTTCTTTCCAATACTTCTGTGCAGTACTTACATATCATCCTTTACATTGGTTTAGGGTTTCAAACTTATCTTTGTCACCAGTCATGTGATGGGAACAACCACTATCAATGATCCAACGATCATTTTTGCCCATATAAGAGATTAGTGCAGTTTTCTCATCATCATCAAAATCTTCTTTCATTGCAACATAAACAACTTCTATATCATTGTCATCAGAATTATCAGTGTCATTGTCAGAATTTTCTTCAGCAATATAACAAGATTTCTTACCTTTGTCTTTATAGTCCTTATATTTCCTGAAGCCTTGGTCATCCTTTCTGTCTTTGTATTCCTTGTATTTGTTGTCCCTTCTTTCATCCTTTTCATTCTTTTCAGGACATCTAGTAGCTATATGACCAACTTTGTTGCATGAAAAACAAATAATAGGAAGTTTACCTTTGTATTTTCCTTTTCCTCTGGATAGTCTTTTTGCCATGAGTGCTTCAAGTTCTTCAAGATCATCATCAGAAGTGTCACTATCACTATCCACATGTTTCTTTCCTTTCTAGATTTATTGAGAACCAGCTGTGATCTAAAAGAAGAATCAATCCCTTGTGGATTATAATTATCATAATTTGACATTTCAAATGCAGTGAGTCTGCCTATCAGATTTTCCAGATTTAGATTATTGTCAGGAGTACATCTCAATTTTTGAATTGTAGAAACTCGAATAGCATATACATGAAGTAAAGTTCTCAGTACCTTGATCATAACGGTATTCTCATCAATTGTTCCATTAGCCCCTCTAAAGGCATTTACAACTTCTTTTATTCTACCATAGTATTGAATGGCATTTTCACCTTCTTGCATTTTCATCTCATCAAACTTACCTCTTAGACTTTCTGATTTAGCTCTCAGCACATTTGTGTCTTCACCATAGACAGTTGCAAGTTTGTCCCACATCTAGTTGCAAGTTTGTCCCACATCTCTTTTTCTTTGAAACCAATTGTTAGAATGAATTTAGAATCACTGAGAGGGGAGGGGTGAATCAGTTATCCTCAGGTCTAGATGTAGCAAATAAAAACTTTCTGTACTTCAGATCTACTCAGTAGCAGTAGCATAAATCAATAAATTTAATCATGCTGTTTACTGTCAATTGAAATTATCTTGTAGTAACATAATAGTAAAGCAAACCATAAGCATTCACACAAGTTGACACAAGTATTTAACGTGGAAACCCAATATGGGAAAAACCACCAGTAACATGCTACCAAGTTTTCACTCTTCTGAAGTGATATCCTGTGAGGAGCCAACCCTATTAAAGGTTACAATAGCACACTGCTAGGTGTGACCTGGTTAAAGGATTTAATCACCCAGTCAGGAGTGGCCTTGTTAGAGGACTTAGAACATTCCAATCTGAATGTCACTTTGTTAGAGGATTTATACAAATGACTGTTAACTCAACCTTGTTAAAGGATTTAACTGATACAATGGTAAGAAAGTAATCAGTAGTTGTGATCTGGTACATACAACTTACTTTTCAATTTAGATCCAATTACAGCTCTTATGTTAACTTACTGGATAGCCTGCATTGTCATTTCAACCTTCTGATCTACTTGGAAATTTGTCAAGAAATCACACATGCAACACTCTGCCTCTGCCTTTTTCCTTCTCTGCTAGATCATGCCAAATAGTAAATCAACTATGCAAACCTCTTTGCATACACATACATTCATCCACACACAATGAATAACCCCTTGAGGTCATCATATACCTGTCTGTCTAGGTCAGATAAATCTTTTGCCGCTTAAACAAGATCGTAGATCTTAGGTTAGGTCAGATTCAATGGATCATCCCATCTTTGCATTACATTTACTTCTCCAAAGTAGTCTCTAATTAAATCTTGAAACCATGCATTAATTACGGTTACCCATACATCAAATGATGTGGATCAATCTTTAATTAACATTACATATCCCAACAAAATCAACGAAGTCGGCCAAAGATATCAAATCTCATCATTAATCCAATTACTGTAAGTCGGCCAACATCACTATTTCCACTTGGCAATTTCAATGGTGCTCGCCATCGAGCAAATTTCTGCTCATCACAAGCAACTTTACTCTGCACAAGCAACTTTTCTTGTCATAAGCAACTTTGCTCGGCACAAGCCAAACTTGCTCGGCACAGAACAACCAGAAAAATTGTCTTTGAAAGATAAACAACTAATTACTTTGCCAGAGTGCCAACTAATCAAATACCCTTTGAATTTTCTTAACTCAACCATTCACTTGGGCTTCTTGTTAAATCTTCTTCATCAATAATAGATATGGTACTCAAACAGATAGCAATAGTCTCACTAGTAAAGGTTTGACAGCAATGAAAAAATAACATTTGCTTGCAATGACACTTTCCAACATATTTTTTTCACATATTGTAGCTGGAAATGTTGTGGTAGACATGCTTCCAAAATATGGAAGCATAGACAATGCACCTGAATTATTTGATAAAATACTTGAAAAATTTATCATGTCACAGATTGAAATGATTGTAGAATGTCCACAAAATGGATTTTCTCAAGGAATATCTCAAAATATTTAAATTAATGAACCATTCTTTATTGTTGATCATATATGAATATAGGCTATATATTTCCAACACTAGATTATCAGTTGGATCCCAAAATTTTTGCAAGCATGCAACTTGTGCTTTGCTCTAAAACATCAATGCAAAAGTGGTTAGGCATGTGAGGTTTAGATGGTAAGGGGTTACACATTTTTAAAAAAATTATACATTTTATTTTGTGCACATGGACTCTCTAACCTATTAGCTTTATAATAATAGCACAAATGAGAGGAATGAGGAAGGAAGAGATGGGAAAAATCAGTGTAAACTTTAGTTTTAGCTTGTTTGAATTCCAAGAGTGAGCGAGGAGGTGTGAGCCTGACAGAGTGTGAATCATTGACATGTAGGAAAATGTGTTTCTCCTCTTCTCTAGTTAGCATCCTTCTCCTGAGTTACTTCTGATGAGAAGCTTTGGGAATGCCAACTACTAATTTTCTCACTCCATTGAGCTTAGCAGGCCGAGTGTGGAGAAGCATCTATAGATTTAACCCAGGATTCATGTTGGATGAAGGATGACCATGATTAATGTTGGGCAAAGGATGACCATGATTATATATGTCTATATTTATGTATGTCTGTATGTATGTGTGTATATATTTATGTATGTATGTATGTATGTATGTATGTATGTATGTATGTATGTATGAATGTGTGTATGTGAAAGATCTAAATGTATGTATGTATGTGTAAACACCCGAAAATGGACAGGCTTGCGACTTTACATTAAAAACACTAATTTTCATCTATTAATTAATGGTTTTTTAATCGCTAATTAATCATCTATTTTCCTCCAAATTCATTCTCCAAATCATTTAATCAAATTTCCAAAATTAATTAAATAATTAATTCTATTTAATTAATTAACCTTAATTGATTAATTACCATTAATTAATTAATTAAATTCAATTTCCTATAGTTTAAATTCAAATATTTAAACTTACTAATTAAATTCTTCCAATTAAATTAATTTCAATTAAATTAAATTAATTTCATCAAATAAAGCAATTCTAAATCAAAAAGAATTCAATTATCTCACATGTTGAAAACTTTAATTAAATAAATGAATTGAATATTCATTTATCTTCAAAGAGATAACTCCAATTAGATCACATGGGTTACTCCACCCATCTCTCCAGCCCACATGGGTAACTTCACCCACCTCTCCAGTCCATATGGGTAACTTCACCCACCTCTTCAGTTCAAAAAGGTAACTCACAATTAGCTCTTCAGTCAACCAAACTTTGTCTCCTCTTTACCAATTGAAGAGGTGGAGTTTACTGATGGCTTCTCCAGTTTCCTTTGATCTCAACCGTTCATCTCCCTATCTCTGGGATTGATTTCAACCATTTATTTCATCCCCAATTCCTATATAATAAACCCTTCATAACCATTTGAAGGATCCACGATTTAAAGCTCTTGTGCACCATTACTATGTCAGTTTGGTTCTAGCATTCAAGCCAGCTTGCGATCACACACACATTTCAAGTATCAAATTATCGACGCTTCTCAAGTCATAGACGTTGCCCGCACCAATAATGAGCATCAAAAATAGCATTTTGGAAGGAATAGAGAGAGACAATAGAAGCTTCAAGCACTTTGGGGTTTGCATTCGTTTGTTTTCCTTTCTTTACTTTTACATTTTATTCGTTACGTTTCAAAGTTATTTGTTATTGGTAGCTTTGTGTATTGGATTTATATCATTGTAAAACCTTTGCTACTAACCCTTGCCTTTGGAAAGCTTGGGTACCATGAATCAAAAAAAGAGGAGGCGTACATTTTGGTGAAGCCGACGTGAACAAACAACTTGAATATCTCTTGCATACAATAGACAAAATGCTTTAGCCTCGGTCGTACGATTGCAGACCTCATTTTCCATCATTTTCTCGATATCTGTGTAATTTTGCAATTGCTAGTATTTTGCCGCAATTGACTGGTTTAATGCCACAATTGATTTGAGGGTTTCACAATCTTTTTTGTCATTTTCCAATTCTCTATTTATGGTATTGTTCTGCAATTGACTGATCCATGCCGTAATCACCTGCATATTGTTGCAACTGAGAGTATTCTACCATAATTGATAGAACTTTACCGCAATCGCCAAAATTTTTCCGTAATCGCCAAAAGGTTGCCGCAATCACTAAAAGGTTGCCGCAATAGCCAAAACTTTGCCGCAATTGAGGGAAGGTATTTATGTTTTACAATTATCAACTTCTAAAATTTTGTTTGAAATATTTAAAATATAACATTTAAGTATAAGTGACATATTATGTCACTTATACTTTAAGTTATATTTTAAATATATACTTCCAGGATGTTTGAGAGTGGTTTTAGATCTCTAGGATTTAAAATGCAAAATCTAAATTTTGGAGGATTTAAAAAAAAAATCAAACTTAGTCAAATTTTAGGATTTAGCATGTGTTACTAACCTTGTTGTTTCAGCTTGTGGCATTGGAAATAGATTTAACAAAGCATATTAAAATTAACTCATTTGTTATTTTAGTGCTTAAAAAGAACATTGTATGCCAAACATCACAAATCTCACTTTTCCAATTTGGTGCTTAAAATTGACATGGTGGTTAACAATTGAACAAAGGTAAAAAAATATTTCAATTTGGTGCTTTTAAAATTGAACAAGCAAATCATCACCTACTTTGGGCTTAAAATTGAACACTTGTGCTTGTATGGTGGTGTAGCTTAGTTCACATTTCAAACTTTCAAAGCTTAATCAATTTACCTTGTGTCTTGAGTTTTGGGTGCACTTGCACAATCTATTAGATTAGACACCTTTCTACTTTTTAGAAAGGCCTATCTGGGGAATGCGCTTCTTCCTCGGAGAATGACCTTAAACCGGTAATCCTTTCGATCGGTATATAAACAAGGCGTGAACCAAAGTTCCATCTTATCTAGCCAAGCTTGGGCGAGGTGTGTTGATGATAGTCTGGATCAAGTGAATATCCCTAAGGAGCCAACATGGTCAACTAGGCTCTTAAGTGAGTCACACATGTACAAACTGATTGGATAGATGCCACTGACCCTTACTACAACCTTGTTAATTAGAGGCCAACCTAATTTACCTCCGAATAGGTACCTTATTATAGTGCAAGGGGTTGTAGAATTTCCCCCCAAGATTCTCAACATATGTGTCCCATGGTATTTGTGTAGTGAAAGAGATCTTCACTCCATGACAATAATACCTGGAAACGGAAAAAAATGGGCACCTATGTCGTGGACCTTCATGTCCTAGTAGTGTAAAAATTATTGTGTGAGCTAACAAACATTCAAGCATTGGGCCTATAACATTGTATTCTAAAGCCATTGACCTAGATTAATTTGACTGTTCATTGTTGAGACCTCGTGATAACCTTGTAACTTGAAAAAGTTGTAGAACATACACATTGTCAGTCTTCATTCTTCAAAACACAGTGTCTGTTGTGCTTGTCCTTTGATCAATTTTTGAAAATGCAAAACAAACATCCAACTATCAAAACGGGTCAAACGTGTTAAAGTCTAGGGTTGTCAACTGATGGCATGTAATTTATTGAATGTTTGATAATGTTAAGTTGAAGATGATGCAAAACATTAAACCAGTTAATGGTTTGTATTGTCATTGATGTCAACTTGATGTCATTTGTATGGTCATGTACATAATGCCAAAGAATTCAGAGAATCAATGGAACAGAGGTTATGCTTTCAGCAATGCATAAAAGTCAAGTATTCACTAAGTGACAGACCACACTGATGGAGTGCACACCATCGGTAAAGATAGAGATAAAGTTATAGTGATGCCCGACAAGAAGAAGATAGTGTTGCCTGACGAAGTAGAATCACAGGATGCCCGACGAGCAAGATCCAATGATACCCAACAAACAGAGATCCTGAAGCTAACTGAAGTTACACTGACGGAACTGGCAGTTGACACCGATAATGAACTGCAGAATTGACCAACAGAATAGAGAGATCAGAAAATGACAAAATATCTAGCTGGCAGAGCTTAAAGATAGCCTTAACTGATTGTTTTATTTATTTTATTCAACCATAGTTAAGTAATTGATTTAAAGAAGATTTATACAGTTGGCAAGAAGATAACTACGAGATAAATCAGGAGTTAAAGTCATAAATCAATTTGGATGGATTGTTTTTCACGCCAAGAATTAAGAATCAGGAATTAAGGAAGATCATGTCTATATAAGAGACAAGCATAATTCATTTTTGTAAGCAATCAGATACAAGGGGGAGTGAATTGAAAGAAGATGCTGAAGAGAAACTGATGAAGGATAAACTTCATACAGTCCTGATCAATCAAGCTAAGGGAGAGCTAAAGAATTCTGCAGACACTGATGAACAGTGAAGCACAACATCACAGAGCAGAATGTGTGAAGTACAAAGGAATTGAATTGACACATTGATCAGAGAGGTATTGTACATAAATAGATTTGAATATCTGTAATTCAAAGTTGCATTAGAAATAGGTCATTGTGTTTCAGTTTAACCATTGAAGCATTAAGTCTCTTAATAGAGGAGGATTTAACGATCTTCTATAATTGAGGTATACCCTAACAAATTACACAAAAGGTTAATTCATGATAGTAGCATTGGTCTTACCTAAAGCCTATTGACAATCTAAGAAGGAGGTTGATTCAAGGATGGTAGTAAGATTAGCATAAAGCCTATTGACAGTCTAAAGAATGATTCAAGGATGGTAGTGTAGATGCCATATACTAAGTGACAACCTATGTATAAAAATCCTCTAACAAGGTCACACTTAATCATGTGTTTGTAACCTTTAACAGGGTTGGCTCCTAACAGGGCTCACTTCAGAAGAGTGAAAATTTGGGTTACCGATCTCAGTGGTTTTTCCCTTTATAGGGTTTCCACATTAAACTCCTTGTGTTATGTGTGTATTGTTTATTACTTTATTGTTTTACATTTCACATATGCATTTCTGGATTGATTGGTATACTCTGCATATTTACTGAGTATCGGTAAATAAGTTTTACTATGTATCAATAATCAAGGAGAATAAGGACAGACAAGGTAAATTGACAGACAATTATTTATTTCAAGTATTTCAAGGCATACACCTTGTAGGGACTTAATAATCTGAGGAGTATTGATTGATGGATTAAAGTTTAAAAGGATAAATTTTTGAGGCCACTGATTCACCCCTCCCTCTCAGTTATTACTAACAATTGGTATCAGAGCTTGTGTGCTTAGAAGGAAGGTTTCAAGACCTAAGTAAAGATCACAAGATGAACAGACGAGATGTGCCTAAGTTGAACAAAGACAAATTTGCTTCATGGCAAAGAAGAATCAAACTCCACTTATCAGGTATTGGCAATGATATTACTCAATACTTAGATACTGAATATGTGTTTCCAACCTGACCATTGATGATGGATCAATTAAGTGTAAAGCATGAACATAACTGCATGGTTATAGAGCTTTCTTCCTCACTCTCTGATGCTGAATTTAAGGATGTCAAAGATTGCAAAAATGCAAAGACAATGTGGGATAGGCTAAAAATTGTACATGGAGGTGATGCAAATGTTCTGAGAGCCAAAGTAGAAAGCCTTAGAGGAAATTTTGCTGATCTTAGAATGAAAGAAGGTGAAAACATCACTCAGTACAACACAAGAATAAAAGTAGTCAATGCCATTTGAGGCATTGGAGGTACACTTGAAGAGGAGACAGTGGTAAGTAAAATCTTAAGAACCTTATTTCCTGCACATGCTATTAGAGTCTCTGCTATTCAAGAAATGAGAGCAGTAGCAAACAATACAGTCACTCTTGATAGCCTATTGGTAGACTGATTTCATTTGAGATGAATAATTTTGATAATAGTGTCTTACCAAGTTTAGAGTCTGCATTTAAGTCTTCTATGAGAATAAGCAAATCTAGTCAAAGACACTCATCTAGAAGAGATAGTGAAAGTGAAAGTGAAGAAGAAGATCTAGATGAAATTGAAGCACTCATGGCGAGAAGAATGCAAAGAGGCAAAGGTAAATGCAAGGGCAAGTTACCACTTGTATGTTTCAATTGTAAATATATTGGACACTTTGCTGTAAGATGTATTAACAAACGTAAAGATGACCGAAGTGATAATAGATCTTTTGAGAAGAAATATGACAAAGGTGATAAAGATTATAGAGGTTACTGACGATCAGAAAGAAATGATACTCAAGATTACAAGGATAAAGGTAAGAAGGCTAGCTATTTAGCTGCTTGCAAAGATGAAGATACTGACACCGAACCGGATGATGATATCGAAATAGTATTTGTAGCTGTGAAGGATGATTCAGATGAAGATTAAAGGTATGAAGAAACTGCACTCATATCTAAGATTAGTAGAAATGATATCTGGATTATAGATAGTGGCTACACCCACCATATGACCGGTGACAAAGAAAAGTTTAATACTTTTGAATACTATAAAGGTGGTACAGTAAGAATGGGAAATGATACACCTTGTCAAATTGAAGGTAAAGGAACAGTAATGCCGAATAACCTGATTAAATGGGAAAATGCTTATTGGGTAAAAGGATTGAATTATAATCTGTTGGGTGTTTCTCAGCTGAATAATTAAGGTCACAGAGTAGCATTTGAAAACAAGAAGGCAAATATCTTCAATGAATCAGGAACACCGATTGGTACTGGTGAACAAACCAAAGGTAACTTATTCGATCTGAATGATACTAACCCCACTTGCCCGATGACTAGGAACGAAGACATATGGTTATGGCACAAGAGACTGTGTCATGTGAACTTTGACAACATGATGAAAATAAGCAGGAAAATAAGTGTAAGAGGTTTACTGACGATGACAAAGCCAGACAACATCATGTGCAAAAATTGTCAAAAAGGTAAAATGACAAAGCCTAGTTTCAAAATCAAAACCCATACATCTAATGATATTCTAGAATTACTTCATACTGATTTATGTGGACCAATGAGGACAAAGAGCTATTATGGAGATAGATATTTTATTCTCTTTGTTGATGATTATTCTAGAATGATGACATTCATGTTTTTAAAAGAAAAATATGAAGCATTCAAGATGTTTAAATGGTACAAAGCTATGGTAGAAAAATAGAGTGGTAAGGATCTAAAATGTTTAAGATCAGATAGAGGAGGAGAATTTATATCAGATGAATTCACTAATTTCTATAATGAGCATGGTATAAAAAGACAGGTTTCTACACCAAGAACACCACAGCAAAATGGGATTGCTGAAAGAAGGAACA
>MU225256.1:14518867-14531355 GCA_018584345.1 Thuja plicata | reverse complement strand
GCTGATTCAAGGATGGTAGTAAGATTAGCATAAAGCCTATTGATAGTCTAAAGACTGATTCAAGGATGGTAGTGTAGATGCCAGATACTAAGTGACAACCTATGTATAAAAATCCTCTAACAAGGTCACACTTACCCATGTGTTTTTAACCTTTAACAGGGTTGGCTCCTAACAGGGTTCACTTCAAAAGAGTGAAAATTTGGGTTACCGGTCCCAGTGGTTTTTCCCTTTACAGGGTTTCCATGTTAAACTCCTTGTGCTATGTCTGTATGGTTTATTAATTTATTGTTTTACATTTCACATATGCATTTCTGGATTGATTGGTATACTCTGCATATTTATTGAGTATCAATAAATAAGTTTTATTGCTTATCGGTCATCAAGGAGAATAAGGACAGACAAGGTAAACCGATAGACAATTATTTATTTCAAGTATTTCAAGGCATACATCTTGTAGGGACATAATAATTTGAGTATTGATTTGTGGATTAAAGTTTAAAAGGATAAATTTTTGAGGCCACTGATTCACCCCCCCTCTCAGTTATTACTAACAGTCAACATCAACTGTCTTGAAAATAAGAAGCCTTGTTCCAAAATATCAAAATTGCCAGACAATGATACTTATCCTCTAGTCTTTTTGAGATTGTTCCCCTTTTACCGCAATTGCCCGTATTTTGCCGCAATTGATGGAAGTCTACCACAGTTAACTTGTTTATTGCCACAATCAACCTATTTATTACCACAATCAGTGATAAAGTACCGTAATCAACCATTCACTTTACCACAATCAGTGGAGTTGTACCAAAATTGACCAGAGATATTTTACACTTGTTTTGACCTAAAAACCTTAAAAAATACTCTCCATTTTGTGTCAGAGACTAGTGTCTATCCTAGAAAAATGCAAAGAACATTGTCTGAATCTCTAAATATTAAAGATCATCCCTTCTTTGAAAAGTGCAATTATTGCCTAAAAACATTGTTAGTTTGAAAGTTCAGACTCGAAATATCTTGATTTCATCATCTCAAACGTCATCATTATCTCTATCAGTGACTTTGTCCTAGGAAAAGGTCTACAAATCTTATCTTTTACATCATCAAAAATTTGAGATCAAGATAAATCAACATCTGTCCTTAGAATTACCCTTGTCCAAAACATAACTCAAACTTCCTTGGAAAGGTTATCCTTTTTTGTTTTCTTTATATCACTTGTTTTAGTTATAAAATCTAGACCACACTATATCTCAAACAACTCATGGAGGGCCTTACAGAAGGTTGAAGGCTAGAACACAACCTAATGAGTCATATATCAATAGATTCCCTACTTGGGAAATAGAGCGAGAGGACAATCCTTTCACAAATACTAGTCCTTCTCTATTCACTAAACATCCCTGTGGGTCAGTTGTATTCCAAAAGGTCACAGAAGAGGAGCTCAAAGATATAGAGAAAGATGCCCATTCTACACAAGTGGTTGACGCTATTATGGAGAGGAATCCCAAATGTTTCTTATCCATACTGATAAAGAAGGGAGTCAAACTCCCTGCTGAATTCAGTGCTTCAACCGTATGGCCCAAAAACCCTCTCATAGGTCAAAACACTACTCAGCCCTCTCAAACACTACCTGTGGTTTCTCAAATCTTCCCACCCTTGACAACACCAACATTGGCACAGACAATACCCAATCAAACCAACTACGCAAACCAAGCAAGCACATCTTCCACACAAAGTATGACATGGTGCCAACTAAGTGCACCCATGGTCACTAGTATGCCTCCACCTTTGGCCTTATGGTTTGGTCAATCAAGCTCTCATGCTATGCCTTCTATGCCACCAAAAAGAAACAAATTTTTTTCCACCATACCACTACCATAGTCAATCCCTAATAGCCTTGGGGTTAATACATCATTCCCATAGGGATCCATCTCTACAGGTCTGACTTTCAGTCAATACCCACCCAAGGTTAGCCTTTGCTCACTCAACAACAACCTCAACCCCAGCTTCAGCAGCAACAACCTTCAACCCAACAATATCAACCCCAGCTTCAGAAACAACAACATCCCCAACCACAACAAACACAACAGAACCAACCTTGGGCAACTCACGTGCCCCTATTTCAGAATCATGTGTTGGGAAATCAATATCAAGTCCCAAATATGAGGTCCTATATTCCTACTCAAGGGACACAACCTGGTGAGTACTATATCAACCAATTTACCCTGTGGGAAAAAGAGCAAGATGATAACCCATTTCCCTCATACAAAGAAGAACAAGAACCAAACTACTATGATGACAACAACCCTCTTGTCTATTCAGAAAGTTTCCCCGAGTTGACACACGAACAGTGGAAAACTAATATCCTCATGCAACAATTGCAAGACCTGCAAAATCAGCTAGATGATCTTCAAAGTCAACCTAAACCAAAGTATTACACTCTAGAGGACTTATATCCCTACCCTATTGACTATATGTCTCATATCACATCACAAGTCAATGAAAATCCTCTTATTTTCTCAAATCCACCACCAATGACTTCCCAAATGAACACAATTGAAAATATGTCATCCTTGGGAGACCAATCCAAACCTTTCAAGAGTTTAATTCAAAAACTAGTTCATAGACATGATTCTATTGTTAAGAAAGACCAAAATCATCTACCCATGTCTAGCAAGGGTCCATTCTAAAATAATAACATTGTCGACACATCTATCTCCTATGAAGAATTTGTCCCACAAGAAGCCTCCATGCTTCACATTAGTCCTTCATCCCCTGAAGAGTCACAAGAGAAATCTTTTCCATTCCTATCAAATGATATATCTAGTGATGAGACCTCCCTAGGGCTATCCATAATAGATTTCAATGTTAATCCCTCTTACGAATCAGATATCCTAGATCTAATGCCGCAATATGATCCATTCCTAGACAAACCCACTCCAAAGAGTCTCATTCAAAATACTTCTCCCTCATGTCAAAACATTGAACCCTTCCAAGAATCCACCATACATATTCCAATTGATACCCTATGTCAAGAGGATTATGCAAAGCATGAATAAACAAATCCTAAAGAAAATCAAGATCAAGATCCCCAGAATGACCAAACCTGTGTAGTTTTTAACCAAGATCTTATACTTTTAGAAACTCACGAAGATTCCACTATCCTTGACAATCCTATCCAATCTAATCCCCTTCCATCCCAAGACAAAAGTTTCCTTCCAAGTTTTATGGACCTTCCACTTCCCATGCCTAAGCAAGATCATGACATCCTTCCCATTCCTTTGAAAGATTCTATTCACAGTCAAGAGAAAATCACCCCTAAAATGGAGTCTGATGGTCCTTTTCCAAGTCGAGATCAAAGTATCCCTTCACCTTCATCTCCACCACAAGATCCTATCATCCCTCCAGATCCTCCTCATGATCCTATGATTCCTTCATCTCCATGTCCTAATCCTCCATATTCTCCACAAGATCAATCCTACTAAATGATCTTGTCGCTGCTCCTATTCCATCACAAGATCCTATCATTCCTGCTGATCCCCCTCATGACCCCAACACACTTATGCAAGTTGTTCATGAACCCCATGCATTTAAAATGGATTCCTCTACTTCCATCCGGTCTGGTCCACTTTGTGATCCTACTATTTCTTCCATATCATATCCACCTCAAAATGGACTCACGTCTTTTAGAAAGCATCCTACTGGTCAAAAAAAGCATTATCAAGTCAAAAGTTTAGACCTCCATTAACAAAGTACATTAAAACCCTTTCATATCAAAGAAAATTTTGATGGTCATGGCCTCCATAATAAAACTCATTCTCAAGATGTTGGTACCCCTTCCAAATCCAAATCCAAATGTATACCATCCCCTTCACCCCTTCCATCCATCTTAGGTCCATATATTCCTCCATCCACTAGTTCACAATCGACTTCTCCTTTCCTAAATCAAAGTTAGCAAAGGCACACATCTTGGACAACCTTCCACCCATCCAAAAGGTCTTCATACCATTATTATCCATCCATGAATTACATTCCCCTTTCAAGCAATTTGAATGCCAAACATAAGTTTCGTAAGTCAAAAAATCCACATGTAGTCAAGGATCAACATGTCCAGTCTAATCGACATGCAAAAACAAAGAAAAATATGATCCAAAAGGAAAAATAAATGTCCAAAAGGCCACAAAGGCCCCTTGAGAAAAAATAAAATTCAAAATCAATATGGGTTCCTAAATATCTTATAGAAACAATGTGTTCTAAGGACCCACAAAAGAATAAAAAATCCAAATCCATGTGGATTCCTAATAAGCTTCTTGAAGCACAGTATCCCAAAGAAAAAACAAAGTTGGCATCCAAAATTTCTATCCATCCATTTAAACACCTCCAACCTTCCAAATCCATTTTGGATCCTTATGTCCCAAAATTCATAAACATTCCTCCATCAAGTCCAAAATCTCCTTTTCTTCCATCAAATCCAAAATCTCATTTTTCTCCATCACTCCATCATCCCTCAAGGTGTGTGCCAATGTTGTTTGTTCCCACATATCCATCCACTCAAAATCAATTATTCTTTCAATCCCTCCATTATCCAACACATATATTTCAGTCTTCCATCCATCCTCTTGTCCAATCCTGCACATAAAGTATTACCCTATCACACTTCATCCATTTTATCCCCCTTTTCCATCACCCTATCAAAATCTTTGAGCATACCTTCAATAGCCATGATCTATTATAACACATATTACAAGGTTACAATCTTAACAACAAGATGCTTAAGTCCTTCCTCCATCTCCTATCATGAGTCTATTATCTTCCAAAAAAGTTGAAAAAAAAAAGAGAGAAAAATATTCGTCCACTAGTGAAAACCTGGCAAACAGGCACATTGGGCAAGTACCATGAAGAAAAATAGTAAAACATGCATCATGTGTAATATATGAACCTCTTGCATTCCATACATGGGGGTACGTTCCATCTATATTTTCCTATCATATCGTATCCCTTTCAATTCCTCCATTAACCTATATCCTTCATATCCCTTACCTTATCAGCATCCATATTTTTCCAACTTTGATCTTGACAAGGCTAGGGATCTCCCTAGAAGCATCACATGTCCTATATGTTTCATGTTGTCCACATACCTATGGTCCATATTTCCTATATTTTCACAGTCTTGAATCCATATCCCTTCCCCTTGTCCATTCTTGATCTTGCTTTCCCTATCCATGTCCTATCATTATCCTATCAAAACCCTCTCTTGGTCTTGATTAGAAAATACAGATAAAAAATGCAAACCCTATTTTCAACATCCTCTTGACATGTCCACTCTTGTCAACCAAATTCCAATCAATGCACCATGTCTTTATCTTATCTTATCATGTCCAGTCCCTTATCTTGCAAAGAAACATGTTATCCCATCCCGTGGATAGCCCTTGGCATCCAAACGACTTCAAGACATACTAAGAGACCTTTGACCTTCATCCATCAATCCATAATTTCCTCACCTTGCTAGACTGGGGGCAATCTAAAAAAATTCTATGGGGATTTGACCTAGTGGGAAAGATTACACCATCTTTAGCAAATGGGCACAAGTACATCATTGCAGCGACAGAGTAATTCACTAAGTGGGTGGAATCAATTACCATCACTTACATAACTAAAAAGCAGATATCAATGTTCATACTTAACCACATTATCTGTTGATACTGGATCCCTCAAACTATCCTGACAGATCATGGTACATCTTTCCAAAACAAGGATGTTGAAGAGCTATGCGAATAGTTCCATATAAAATAAGGGTTCTCTTCATTTTATTATCCTCAAGGGAACGGCCAAGCTGAAGCTACAAACAAAACCATTTTGAAAATCTTGAAGAAAATAGTGCACAAATCAGGATTAGACTGGCATTTACAACTTATTCCCACATTATGGGTAGACAAAACTAGCATGAGAACACCTACATGAGCCACTTCTTTCTCCCTAGTCTATGGATCAGAGGTGGTGTTACCCCTCGAAGTGGAAATCCCATCCCTAGGGATATAATTAAAGAACCTGATTACAGACGAAGACTACAGAGTAGCAAGGCTTAGTGAACTTGAATTACTAGATGAAAGAAGACAACATGCCTACAACCACTTACAAGGCTATCAGAATCACCTTAGAAGAAACGATCACAAGAAGGTGAAGCCATGAACATTTGAGGTAGGAGACCTTGTCCTCATGGAAAATCAAAAGAACCAAGAAGAAAGAGATAAACCTAAAAATTTTGAGCCTAATTGGCTAGGACCATTTGTCATTGTCAGCTCTACTCAGAGTGGGGCATTCATACTGGAAACACCAGAAGGAGATCAGATCCATAGATACATCAACAACATTTACCTCAAGAGGTTCTACCCTTGAGGTCTCTACGGTTAAGGAACCTATCTACATATCCAGAAAATACCAAAAAAACCAAAAAATATAAAATGTTACCTTGGTGAAAACCTGGCGAATAGGCACCTTGGCGACAACAAAAAATATGAAAAAAAGAAAAAAAGTAAAGAGAAACAAAATCACTCTCTCAGTGAAAACCTGCCAAACAAGCGCTATTGAGTAGGTACCTTGGTGAAAACCTAGCAAACAGACAACAAGTGTTCAAATTTAGCTTCACCATCAATGAACTCCAAAATCTTGAGCACACTTCAAATGCAAGACTGACTACCCAAGCTATATTCAGAAGCACATTCCCCTCTAAGCACCAAGCACTTATCCATGGTTAATACTAGTCCACCAAACTAGGGGTCGATTCTAAATATCCTGAAAAAATCCCTAAAATTTGAAAAACCCATCAGAAAATCCTAAAAAGATCAAAATGTCCTGAGAAAATCAATCTTCATAAAAAACAATCAGAAAATTGCAAAAAAACCCAGGCAATAAAATCAACTCGGTTATCAAGAAAGAAAAGGGCAATCATGCCCAGTAAATCAATGTCACAATCATGAGCTTTGCGAATCAGCATGGGGCTCATCTAACACAGCTTTATCATTCTATCAAACCTATCAGCAAGCAACTGGTGACCAAGCCAATCTATCAAATGTCACAATCATGAGATTTGTGAACCAGCATGGAGCCCATCTGACACAACTTGATCAGCTACCAACACGATCACAATCAATCAATCAAATCATATCAATCATCTTACATAGTGATGGATATGATCAAACCAGATAGGTCAGTCTTATATGAGTAATCTATTACTGAAACCAGACACACTCAAGCAATCAAGCCAATCAAGCCTATCAAAAGAGTTGAGCCAATCAAGAGAATCGAACTGCATCAAGGAACCATCCAAAAAATGTTGACTAGGTTAGTCAGTCGGTCAGATGTCAGTCTATATTTTGCGGTTATGTTCTTCTGCTACTCCATGATCCACCATGTAAGGAGAGTAGCTATGATAGATCATGACTTATTTTCTTTGATTGTTGTCTGTTGAATGTTCACTTCGATTTTAGGGCCATGATGATTTAGGATAAATGTGGTAGGCACTGTCACTTATCTGGCAGCCATGCAGTTCCATGGTATGAGCTTAACCCTAGGAAAGAATTGGACATTCCTTCTCTTTTATTTTTCTTGTTTGGTTTATAGAGTCAAGAGCTCGTAGTGCTATTCAGATGGACTATGAGTGCGTTGGAGTTCTATCTTGGTTTCTATGGTCTTTTTTTTTTTTTACAATCAAGAGCTCGCGATGCTACCTAGATGGACTCTAGGGGCATAGGATTTCTATCTTGTTTTCTTTGGCTTTCCCTTTTCAGAATCAAGAGCTCACGGTGTTATCCAAATGGAATCTGGGTGCATAGGAGTTCTATCTTGGTTTCTTTGTTTCAGTTTATTAAGAGGAAAAAGTGGTATCCAGATGGTCAATATCTGAGTGCTTTTGGCTATCTTTCTTTTCAAACAGGGAACATAGCTGAACCCAGATGGTCAATATTTGGGTGCACTAAGTTCTCTTTCTATTCAATCTCTCTACTCCTTCCTCTTATCAAGAGGTCATGGCGGTATCTAGATGGTATGTGATCTGGATGCATTGGACTCTCTTTGGAATTTTGGAAAATACATAAAAAGATGCAATGATGAAAAATATTGGAAACAGGGGCAGTGACTTGGGATGCTCATCCTTTCTATCAATTCATATCTATCAAAAAAGCAAAAAAAAAAAAATCCTTTCTATCATTCCATTCTATTAGATCAATCTCAGAGAACATCTATCCAAACTAACTTCTTTCTAATTAACACATGCATTAATCAGATAATTTGTGCATAATAGATTGCATTCATTCCATTTAAGTGCATCAGAAAATGAAAAAAAAAAACATAGTAGTTGCATACATGGTAAATCATAAATCACATGCATCCAGAAGCATCTCATATAAACATGCATCTCATATCCACCATCCTGCATAAACATGTTAGTATCATAGGAAAAGTAAATCATCCATCTACGAGTTTGCACCATAGGAATCATATTGCATATACATCTCATCAACTAAAAAAAACAAATCATATAGAATCATACATATAGCAAGTAAATCAATGCATATCATATCAAATCAATAGCTACATCTCATATACATCAAAATATCTGAGTACAATGAACAGTCACAAGTCTGAACAAAGGAAGGTAGTCAACATATATGAATAAATATCACTGTGTCAGGATACAATAATGGATAAAACTCAGAGTATATCAGATAAACATCACTACAAAAATGGTACATGATACATAATATGTGAAGCATCAAGATCAACATGTGCTACCCCCACCCTTTCCAGGAGGTGGACGAGGGGGTAGCATATCAGAAGCCGGTCTTTGTGATGAACTAGGAGCTCCAACACCACTACTCTGTGATCTCTGTGCCCTGCTAGATCTCTGAGAGGCTGTATAACTGAGAACTCTCTGCTCAATAGGAACTACACCCTCATAATGGCACCTCTAGTAATCGATCTCTCTCTGCGCATCACGCCCAGATCTATAGTATCAATCCAGAACATCTCAGTGAGAGGCATCCTGAACACTATCAATGAATGAACGAACCTTAGCTCGAGCCTGTTGCTCTCTGGCCTCGGCCGCTGTCACCTTGGCCTCCAACGCAGTAGCATAGGCATCGACAAAAGCAAGTCTGGCCTATAGATCCTGTACCTGTTGAGTGAGCCACTCCAACTCTAAGGAATCCACCTCCATACCCCCCATGGCCACATCCATATCCCCCTCCTCGGTCCTTTCCCCAAAACCCTCACCTCCTCTCCCCCTAACAACCCAGGAATTATCATCACTCTCAGAACTCCCACCTGAGCTACTGCCAAAATTTCTATTTCCAATCGAGGAACTCATCCTTGTACTTTGCTCATCTAAATCCTCCACATCTATATCTCCAATCTCAACATCTACATCCTTGATCACCACCCTGTCCTCCTCTCTCAGAGCCAAAAAAGCACCAGTCCGTTCGCATACTCTCCACACCAACTAAGGTGCATCCTCCTCCATCGCCTCCTCATCCTCTAAAATAGTACTCAATCCAACCCTCAAAGTATTGGAATGATCGACACTCCACCCACCTCTGGTCCTCACTAAACCACCCGCACCCCCTAGATCGAGATCATCTCCCCCATCATCTCCCCTCCCCCTACTGCCATCTCTCCCACCGTCCCGTCCACCATCTCGGTCTCCAACCCTCCCTCTATCATGACCACCATCCCTCCCTCCATCCTGACCTCCCCTCCCTCGTCTTACCTGATGGCGCCTCCTCATGAGTGTCCCAGCAACAGGATGAGAGACATCTATGAGTGCAACTGGTCGAGTCTGGGCCCAATGAGCATCAAAATGGGGAGTAGTTCCTGCAAAGAGATCAGATTCAAATATTAGTACCACATTAGATAAAAGACAACGTCACATAGAGTAGATAGATTATAAGAGCAGTAAAGAAACAAAATAAGAGATGCGAAGAAAAAAAAACCTGCATCAACAGTGGCTGATCGCCATGTCCACGCAACAAGAAGTAACCTTACAAACTTAGTATGGGAAACATCAAGTGATACGACACCACCCCAGACGGTAGAGTCCCTCGACCTATGAGAAAAATAAGCATAAGAATTGGACACATCCTACCACTCACAAAACTGATGCAACACCTTGTCAGTGTTGTGAAAGTCAATCATGTGAACATGGTAAGTCACATGACCAATAAGATATCTCCGCTATTGGCAGAAGGGAAGATGGATGTCCTCTCCATCATAGACAGGGCAATCTCTATATGGCCTCCATATGAAATAGGGAATCATATCCAGCTGCTGACGCCAATACACCAAATGACCCATGTGGGTTTGAATAATGGCTCCATCATACATATACACATACGACCTGTCAGATGGAAAAGTACATGTACCAATAGGATGAAAAACAAATATGTGCTCCCACGCTCATATCTGGAGGAGGGTAGCACCACAGCCAAGCGAATTACCATTAAGGTAAGCCACATAGAACATATGAAAGTGCATATGAGCCAACATGCATGCCCCCCAAGCATAAACAGTACGGTCCATGACCATACTCTGCAAAATAGTACCAAAGCCGACATAAAATCCACGCTGCTGATGATCGGGGCATAAGATGCCACAAATCAGACTGCCTAGTAAGGTGGACAGTCTATCGAGGCCCAAACCAAATTTGGACCATGGAATATCATAAGCATTAGATAACCCAAGCTGATCTCGGGGCAATCCAGAAAGCTTCATCAAGGAAACAATACCAGAATGGGTGGCATACTCCACTAGCGCACCCTGGATCGAAAGCTGGAGGATGCAATACACATCCTCCAATGTAACAGTACACTCGCCAATGGGTAACCAGAAAGTGCATGTCTTATAATTCCAACGCTCTACAAGAGCAGAGATCAAACCCCTATTGGTCGTGATCTCTAGCATATAGCATATCCAATATAATCCTAAATCCCTAAGAACAGACGTCTCATCCTTCGAGAGTTGGAACCTGTAAACAAGACCCACTGGTCTCGACTCCTGATAGCGTAGAATCCACCCAGTGAACTGCACACAGAAATAAATCAGAAAAACATCAGTATTTGTCATACAGGAAAGTGCCAGAAATAAGAATATGCAGAAAATAGACAAGAAAATCAGGCAGACAGTTCTAAAAAAATGATTGCGGCAATAAAAACTTCAATGGCGAATCACTTATGCGATTGTGAAACATCACTATCAATTGTGGCAAGTAAAACTCAATTGCAACAACCAAATAGAAATAGTGTGGTACACTTATCAAATGCGACACTTGACTGACAATTACGGATTCAAAATGCAATTGCAGCAAAACCGCAGACAAATGCGGCACAACAAGCAGAATTTCAAAAAACAATAAATTTTCAAAGTGAGAAAAACAAGCATTAATGACACGCAAAGTGATAAAACTCACCGGACGTCCTATGCTAGCTGGTCTCTGATACATCCGGACTCGGTCGGATATGTGAGTGACTCTAGGTAGGCCCGCCATCGCACAAAAATAGGAGAAAAAAGAAAGAAAACTAAGCACAAACTCACCAAGGTTCTGAGAGCTCCAAAAAGGCAATGTGACAAATGAATGGCTCTCTTGGCTATTTATAGGGGTTCCCACAAACCCTAATTTCACAAGGAGGTCCAATTTATCTTTTCGGTCCCTGGAAACTTCCACACTCAATATCAGGGGCAATATAGGATATTTTCATATTAGTCAGCTACCTAGGTTCAGAAATTGTGGTTTCAACAAATTAACGCTCATGTCTAGACTTTTCACTCAAATTTGTTGAGGGGGCATAAATACACCTACTATCGCTGGGGCAAGCTGGGGCATGATCAAAATAAAAGAATCTTTGACACACTGCGACAAGTCACATCGCATCAAAGAGGGGCAAATGTAGACACCCAAAAATGGACAGGCTTGCAACTTTACATTAAAAACACTAATTTTCATCTATTAATTAATGGTTTTTTAATCGCTAATTAATCATCTATTTTCCTCCAAATTCATTCTCCAAATCATTTAATCAAATTTCCAAAATGAATTAAATAATTAATTTTATTTAATTAATTAACCTTAATTGATTAATTACCATTAACTAATTAATTAAATTCAATTTCTTATAGTTTAAATTCAAATATTTAAACTTACTAATTAAATTCTTCAAATTAAATTAATTTCTATTAAATTAATTTAATTTCATCAAATAAAGCAATTCTAAATAAAAAAGAATTTAATTATCTCACATGTTGAAAACTTTAATTAAATAAATAAATAAAATATTCTTTTATCTTCAAAGAGATAACTCCAATCAGATCACATGGGTTACTCCAGCCATCTCTCCAGTCCACATGGGTAACTTCACCCACCTCTCCAGTCCACATGGGTAACTTCACCCACCTCTTCAGTTCAAAAAGGTAACTCACAATTAGCTCTTCAGTCAACCAAACTCTGTCTCCTC
>MU225256.1:14431730-14475152 GCA_018584345.1 Thuja plicata | reverse complement strand
ATAGATTAGAATCATGTTTATTTCCATAGATTAGATTTGCATTTGTACTTCCTTTCATAGATTAATATGCATTGTTATCATTTAGATTAATTTCCTTTTATGCATTGCAATCATATAGATTAGATCTCATTTTCATGCATTTGAATCTCTCATTTCATGGTGTATTTGCAATAGACACAACTAGGTCAATCTGAGGGCCTTCATTTTACATTTTTACACATCCATGACTAGAGAGCTATGGATCGATATTTGAGGCCTCATTCTTGAGTGTTCTTGAATGTAAGGATTCATAAAAGTGTGACAACATTTATGCACACAACCAGTCTATGTAAGTTAGTATCAGAAAAGTTTAAACTAACATAATCAAGAGAGTAAGTAACAATATTATAGTCCACTTCGAAAACCAAAGTAAAAGCCAGGCCCAATACAGCCAACCCACATAAACAGCTAACAGACCAAAACATCAAAAAGGAAAGAAAAATACATGGGGTTTTTACCCCTGCCATTAAGCATTAGCTTAAGCCTGTCCTCCACAAGGAATTGGAAGAGCTTCCCATCATTCTGTGTTTCCCTAAGAATTTTCTCTTTTTCCATGTGTAGCAGCTGAAGAGTCATTGCCGCCAAAGGTATAACTTTGACCACAAACTCTACAATTCTGTTGAAGCTTTCACCTAGCTCTTTGATATCCTCCTTAACCTCCCAAAGGTCCTTTTTGGAAACTAAATATTGCACAGAGGCCTAAAGCCGCTTAACTTCCTCCTTCATTTAATTTAGCTTCTCCCTTACCCTCAGGCCCCACCCTACTTTCCTCCCGGGCCTCATCCTTGTTTCCCCCAATATCCTTCTTATTATGAGACTCCACCTGCGGACTAGACAGTGAAGTAGCCATGAGTACTGGTGACTTTGAATGCTTTTCATCAAGCAATTTGTTTTTATATAAATCAACCGTGGGTAATTTGAGACTTGCCAAAATCTGGGAAGATTCCTGGCTTTTCTTGGCTCTCTCCATAGATGGGGTGACTTTGTCTCTATCTTTTTCAAAGTTTTCCACATCCCTCTTAATTTTCTTCCCTTTCTTTTTATCCTCGCTACTTCCTTTATTAATCCATTCCTCCTCCTCTGATTCTCCCTCTTCCTCCTCATCCTCCAAATACCTTTTTCTGACAGCTTTTTATTTAAACTGAGTGTTGGAGGCAATTCTGTGGGACCTCCTCCTACTTTCGTTATCTTCTTCTTCCTCCTCAAATCAATGTTGATTTGAGTTCCTCCCATCGGACCCACTTTGTCTTTCTTGGGTTTGCTACGCACAAGAGTTTGCATTTTGGAGGACAAGGTGGGATGAGAATGAGAAGCCACATTGGCGGGGGTAGATTTAAAATCCTACAGAGTGACAATTCTAGGTGGACATAAAGCAAGGTGAAAATTATAAAGACACAGAATCAAGCCTTGGTGGAGAATGCAATAATTCTTCTTGGTGTTTTTCTTTTCTCTCACATCAATAACTGAAGCCTCAAGAGAGTGAAGCAGGAAAAAAGGAAAAGAAATAGTATCATTATAGAAAAAGTGGTTGAGTAGAGGAAAGTGGTAGTTATAATAGGTGGAAAAGTAGCCTTCCAGAGTAATGTATTTATTCAGAATGAGACATACCTCATTTCTGGGATGAGGAAGCACCTCCTAATTGAAGCCCTCGTGAATCCAGACCAGAATCTCTAATTTCTTGAAAAATCTTTTCATGCTAGAATCATCTTTGCTTTTCGTAACCTTCTTTCATTTTCTTCCATCAGTGGAAAGCCCCGTTGCTTGGGCAATAACCTCTTCATTGATTTCAAAGGTTATCCCATTTATAGTAACCTTACGGTCACTCAAAGAATTAACCAGCTGCATCGAGATGAGTTCATCACTTCCCTCTATGGCTTCCATGTAAGGATAAAAATCTCCCTCCTTCAAGTAAGTAACCACAGAAGGGTTTTTGAGAAACCCATCATCAATTTTGAAGGGCTCCACATGGACCATATCGTCACCCATTTCAGAGTTTTGTTTAGAAAGAGCCTCTTCTTGGGGCTCCAAAGACATCCCACCCATTCTACTACCACAGAGACCTGCCTTCAACCAAACCCAGAAAAAATAGCCAACGTAGAACTCTGAAAAAAGGCTACTAGAGAAGATGATGAAGGATATCCAGTTATGAATAAAATCAGACGCTTTAATGATCCATAAACAACAGGTACTAATCACATGGGTGGCTAAAATGAAATCAAATCCTTCCCATGAAAAGAAATGATTACATATCTTGGGTTTAAAATGCCAACAACACCCAATTGTCATATCAGGGCTTCCAAAATGTGTGCCAATCTCCACGTCAGTGCAATTATTTAAAGTGTCTGTACTTTCTCCTGAATAAGTAATAAAATCCTATCTTTTTAGCCTTATACTAAACTTGATTTTCTTTCCCATTTCAATTTTAAAATTTAAATTTGCGCTCCATCTCGAGAAACTACAAGCTTCCTTTCTTATACACTCAGCATCATCCACGTTCCTCATCATTTAATTTTCTTTCTTTCTCAATGAGCAAAATAATCTGCTTGGTCAACGAATTCAAATTTTGCCAGCACCTAGATCCTTGCGTAGCCAGACCTGTTGCTGCAGTGTGTCCGAAAAAACATTTCCCTCTCTGAAAAAAGCATATGAATTCATCTAGCCTAGGGAGCAACAACTAGATGTCCTGCAATAGATTAACCTGATGAAATAAGTTTTGCCATTAGTATGCAAAGAGAAATAGTTTTTTGAAATGTTGGTTACACTACATCGAAAGACAGGTTTTCAATTCAGACCAAAAGTGCTAAGTATAAGGAAACATGACGATACGCTTTAACAGTGTAAACCAAAAGTGCAACTCGAAGATGATATAGAGGAACCTGACGAGCAGGTTACAGTAAACCAAAAGAGAAGAAACAGAGGAACCCGACAGAGCAAGGGAACCTAATAGACAGTTCAACAAAGGAACACCAAAAGACAGTCAAACTAATTTCTGAGAAAACTAAGCATCAAACACCGAAAGTTAGTTATATCCTGAGAAAAGTGGACCTGACTTCCACCTCAGATAAAACACTTATGTTTTATATTTAGAGTTTTGATTTTTTTTAAAACCATATCTTAAGGGACAAGAAACTTAATTGTAATTGTTTTAATCAGTCTAACTAATTAAAAACATGTAGACTAGGAGATCAAGGTCAATTTGTAAACCTTTGATTATAGAGTTAAGGTTGTAATACGTGAAACTTTATTATGTCAATCTATTGTATAAATAGATGTTGTAATCATTCTTTTGAAGGATGAGAGGATCAATGTAGCCTATGAGCACATCTATGGACCAGACTGAGAGTTTCAAGAAGCAGAACAGAAAAAGATGAATTTGGTTATCAAGAACCAAGAATAGAGGTTACCGAGCAACAGAGGTATTAATAAATCACATTAGGTGATACTTTATATATGTAATCTTTAATGGATTTGTAATCATAAATTGTAGATTGCATATACTTATGTCAATGAGTATTTTTTCTACTTTCTAACAAGTGTAGCAAATAGAATAAATCCTTTCAAGAAAGGTTGATTTAACAATCCTATTGTAAATCTCTTACCCGAGTGCACACTAAATAGTGTTGCTAAAGCTCTTAATAGAGCATACCTTAACTAGTCTCCGCACAATACTCCTAATAGGGTAGATCATTAGAAGTGATCAAAATTGTAAGCCTTAACCGACCCCTTCCAATACGCAGGTACTGAAGTTTTTGTTGGTTTCATCCCCACCAAAGTTTTTACCTTCTAATAGGGGTTTTCTGCGTTATCATATCTTGTGTTATGTGTCAATTAGTTTCATGAATGTTCCTATGAATGTCTACATACAATTAGTATTATGAATTGATATCACATGCATAAAGAAAGAACAACAGATATGATCGGTAAAGAAAAGATTTGATTACATAAGAGTAAAGGTTAATTAACTAAAAGCTTTAGAGGTATTGATTCACCCCTCCCCTCTTAGTACACAGTTCCCATTATTAACAACAATTGGTATCAGAGCTAGATCTCTTATTTGGAAAGTTTAAAGACTTAAGAGAAAAAGATCACACAATGGAGAAGTATAGGCTTGACAAGAATATTGAGAATCAGAAGCCAGAGATACAAATCTTCTATGAGAAATACAAGGCTGCAAGAATCAAGATGAGAGAGTTGTTGAATGAAAGAAAAATTATGGGATCTCGCTGTAATGAAATAGACTACCAAGAGGAAGAGATACCACATCTATTTGAGTCTTCAGAATCTACAACTAGAAAAGCATCAAACATATCTGATGCAAGCATCACAAGCTTAAATGAAATTAATCAACATCTGGTTGGATAAGTAAAATCTCTGAAAATTAGTCAAGAGACACAAATGGTAAGAATGATTGATATCATGAACAATGCTAGACAAGCTGAGCAAGAGAGAACACTAGCTATTGATGATAGAAGGAAGATTAGTGAAAAGCTACAAGAGAAAGAGTTAGAAATACAAAGACTTACAGAACATCATCATGAGATTACAAATCAGATTATTCTTATGAGTCAAGAGGCAAACAAAATGAATATAGAACTCATTGAAAGAAAAAAAGCCATTGATGAACTAAGAGAAGAAAATGAAAAGATGAAACATAAAGTAAGAATTCAGAAACATCATAATGAAATAATCAAGAGAGCTGAAGAAAGCAACAAAAGGATGAATGATTTTCTTGATGGACAAAGAAGAGTCAACAACAATACTAGACTAGGGTATACCAAAAATGAAGAATCACCAAACCAAGCTAATCCAAAGAATGTCTCTACAAATCCAAGACAAAGAAAGTTGACCTGCAATCACTATGGAAGGCAAGGCCACACATCAAATGTATGCAAGAGAAAAATGAAAGGTATTTCTAAATCCACATCTTCATTCATAGGAATTTGTTATAAATGTAACAAGAAAGGACATAAAGCATATGAATGTAAATCTGAGATGAAACAACCAAAGAATGAAACCTACATGGAAAAATACTGTCCTGCTTGTAAAATGCATGGACACACATGTCTTGAATGCTGGAAAAAGAAAATGCAAGCATAGAAGCCTAATAATAAAAAAATTGCCTATCAACCGAAAAGAGTCGGTAACCAATATGTTTGGGATTACAATACATGGGGAAACTGAACAGCATGTGGAAGATTTGGTCACATAGCTGCAAACTATATGAGACAATGGACAAGAAAGTCTAGGAGCTGGACTAACCTAGGAATGGCATGTCTACACTGTCATAAAGTTGGTCATCTGAAGGACTGCAGAGACCGAATGATAGAGACCAACACCTTTGCCAATGGAAACACCATTGAAGACATCAGGAAGATGAGAAACAAAATGTGGAGGAAAGATACAAACACTGATGAAGCTGGAATGAGAAATACAAATGGTAACACCTTATCCAATGGATCTAGTGACATCACCACCCCCACCTAAGCAAAACAAGTAAGTATGGAACTACATTATACCAAGTTATATTTTGCATCAGTTCCATTATACATAGTCAAAATACCAAATCAACATGATTAAAGATGCACTATGGTATTACTTGTTATAATTCTGTGAATTAAATCTCATCGGTCAATACATACCAAAATGCATCGGTATACATACAAAGCTAAGTTGTCTATATTTACCAAGAATCATCGGTTAACACATAAAGGCTAAATCGCTATTCTAAACTGAGATCCATCGATAATCATGTGAGTTGACACAGATAACAAGGTATGTTATACATGTTGTCATCGATTATCCAATAATTGATAAGGTAAAGGAAGTAAAGAACCCGCCTAAAGATGACATTGAGAAGAACACAGGAGCTAAATGGGATGGGAGAGGATTGAAGGTATCCACCATCACTGATGATGAACTAAAATTTGGAGCATGTGTCTTAGGATACAATTTCTTTCAAGCTAGAAGGATGAACAACATTGCATCCGCAGTAGTGGATACAACATACAAGATTGTCAAGAATGGAGTATAGTTGGATCTGTCAGAACTTCTACTCAGACAATTAGAAGAAAACATGAAGACAATCAGAAATGCAAAGTCAAATACATGTAAGTTTGGTTCACTTATCATGTGCATATTCTTCTATTTCCAAGAAACATTCCCATCTATAGGTGATGTGAAATGGGACACTACCCGACCAGTGACAGTACAAATACATGAATTCATCAAGTCACTTGGAGATAAATTTGGATTAGTCATGGATGAATATTTTTTTGGATTCAAAGAGAGAATGTAAAAGAGAATGAGGATACCAGAACAACTGGTAGAGAAGTTCAAGACTAACATATGTTTCATGGTGGACACTTATTACACCTACATAAAGCCAGTTGTACTGAGAATAGCATGGCTAGCACCACTTGATTATAAGGTGAACATAGATCATGCATCAAATACTATTGAGGCATTGACTAATGAACCTTTAGATAAATCACAACCTAAGTTTGGAACTTATGAAGAAGCCAAAGAAAGGATTAAAATTGGCTTAGTTGTGAAGAATATTGATAGGAAGAAATAAAAAATGGTTAAGACCTTGAAAAAAAAGCTATCAGTGAATGAAGAGGAAACTGAATAGAAAGAATAAACTGAGGGATAGTCACCCATCGATGAAACTAACAAGGAGAGTGACTCTGAATACACAAAGTCAGATACACCACTACCTCCACTAGCCAAGAAGCCAAGGACTAATGCTGCACCTAGGACCAAGAGTCAGACAACAAAGGATGCAAGTCCTTCACCAATAAAGAAAGGTCAAGTAAGGACCTAAAAAATAAAACCTCAAACCAAACACAACAAGGCACTAAAGAGGAGAAGGAAGTTAATCCTAACCAAGGAAGATATCAAAGATACTCAGTAGGATGAATCTATCCAAAAGGAAAAGAATAAGATTCCTAAAACCATTGATGACGTGTGTGCTTCAATTATCAAATTAGGTACATTAAATGATAGAAAGATTAAGAAATGGCTAACATTGGTTCCCAAGGATCAAAATAGAATTGAAGAGGCAATTATCAAAAATGATGTGTATATTCAAATATCTTCCAATAAAATCAGTAGATAGAATGCCAAAACAAATTTAGGATAGATTATCGTCAAGATGGACATTTGCTTTAAACTCTGAGAAAGAGATTAGGGAAAGAACCCTAGTTTCTATCATGCCTTTCGAATATAAAATGGAGGAGATTAAAGAAGTAATGAAGAAACACTCCATGAGGTTCTCACCAAAGTTAAGAGCCTACCAAGTTCTTCAAGGTCATCTACTTGAGCTAGATAGGAAGAGTGAAGCTGAATGGAGAAAGATACTAGATATATCTACTGAGGAAGCAAGCCCCGACAAAGGATTATATCTCACAAATGAGCCACACCAAGATGAATCTCTAACTAAACCTAACCCAGAGCATGTTTTCATAAATGACACAGAGGATATCACAAAAGTGGAATTAGACAAGGAAGAATTGAATACAACATGCAACAAGCATATGGATGTTGCTGATGAAACATGGCTAGACAAAAAAATCATTGACATTACTGAAGATCCTATAGATGAGATTCAGAAAGATGAAGATGTAGATGAGATGCAGACGAGATTTAGAAAGATGAACATGACAACACAATAGATTCTGCACAAGTAGACACACCAGGATAGATACCACTGTTGATACAAGCTATCAACATTATCTCGAAAAAGGAGAAATCACCAGAGAAGGAAGAAAGTATACCCAAGAATAAGGGTAATGATGAACAAAAAGATACATCTGATGAAAAGAAGGATACAACCGATGAACATGAAGTCATTGGTGGAGAACAAAAAGATGGAGATAACACTGAAAATGATGCACAAATGAAAGATGAAGATGAAGTGCAAACAGAGAAAGGTGATCAATATAAGACAGTTGATACCACACCTAAGGACACCAAATGCGAAGCTGAAGATACACCCAAGGTAGATAAGGAGACGTCCTTAGACAACTGACAGAAAAACACCTAGCAACAAGAAAAAGGTACAACACCATAGAACCCTTCCTCTAGTACATCAGACCAAGCAGAGAAGCTGGCTATGGTATTGCATACAGGTGCATCACAAAAGAAGAAGAAGAAAAACAATAAGAATAAGTTGGAAGTCACACTTGATGAGATCATTGTAATACCAAAGTGTGATCCAGCTACTTTAGAATTTGAATCACTCCAGGAATATGGAGAAATCTGTCAAAGGAAATATTTGCAAGAAAAGCTTAAAAAGAAATAATGAGACTCCTTAGTATTGGAGACCATAAGGGATATATCAAACTAGATAGTTCCCGACAAAAATGTTGATCACAATGCACCCATTTTGGATCAACTTGTCATTCTCATCGACACCATCACAAAACATAATATAGATCTAGAAAACACTTTGAGGAACGGGCATAATAGAAGTTTCAATATAAATTGATAGAAAAGATTAGCCAAGAAGTGGTAGAAAATAAGGTAAAGCTTTCAGAACTGACAAATGATTAGATCCAACCATTACTGAAGCTATTTCCTTAATACAAAAGCTATGCACTTTAGATAAATTCACAAAGGATAATAATGACAAGATTGCAAATATCAATTCTGATCTAAATGCAAGTGCTCAAAGTCTAACCACAGATAGAAATTAAATTAAATTTCATTATGAGAAGATTATTGAAATAAAATGGTTAAGAAAAGACCTTTGGGAAGCAGAATCACAATTCAGAGAAGAGGTTACTAAAATACAACGCCAACTTTTACCAAACCTCACACTTCTGCAACAACACATAAGTTCAGCAACGCAGTTGTAGGATATAAAATAGTGGTGATTACATTTAAGAAATGTGTGTAAGATATGAAAATGTGAGGGTATGAAATAAATGTTCCCCTTTTATCTTTAGATACACAAAGGAAGGATCCAAATTGATTAACCCCAAAGGAAGGGTCAATGCATAAATGAATCCATCTTTTGAAAATAAGAGTAGAGAGGAAGATCTTAGATTCCCTTTTGTAGAAAATAATGTTTGATGGGTTTAGATGGATTAATAACTTTTATTGAAATGACTAGGATAAAAGTACTAACCTTGAAATGTTATAGATCTGAAGAATGCTATTTTTGAGGGTCTGCACCGAGTTTCTAGAAAATGTGAGACCGGATCTAGAATAGAAACAGAGAGACGAACAAAACCCATAAATCTTTTTCCATTCTAAGATAGTTCCAATTTTGACCCTCAAGTCAATGTCACCATTGACCTAGAATTTTTGATTTCGACCTAGCACATAATCGACCTCAAAAGTCTTCAGCTGAAAATCTATTTCCAGTTCCCGAAAGTTTGCCAAAAAGGGTATCCAAATCTGCACTCCAATCCATTGTTCTAAACTTGTATCTGGAAGAAAAAAATGTTTTTTGTTTTTGGGGAGGGGTTTGCCTTAGTCAAACCCCAATTTAGGAATTAACCTTGAAATCAATAATTGAAATAAAGAATGCTAGCAAGTAGTAGAAGTATATCTAGTAATGAAGCTATGATATTCAATAGATATGCAATTGTATTTTGAATGTAAACAAGTATGTAAATATGAAATCTTGGACTCAATATTAGAAACCATAAACCTCCATGATTGTATACTTGGAATCCACCTTGAAGGGAGAATGAAAGAGTCTTGAGGATGCACAAAAGATCTTGAAGGAAGATCACACCACCATGATGGATAGATCTAGGGCTTGAATGATGTATCTTGAATGCTTGAACCAAATCCCTTCAAAGGCTTGAAAGCTTGAATCCTTGATCTTCAATTGATAACTTGAATGCTTGAGAGGAATACTTGAATACCTTGAAAGCTTGAAAACATGTAGAACAATGGACACTTGAATTTCACTTAATGCTTAGTTTCTTTCTTAGAGAGACTTAGCTTGGCTTTTGTTCTTGGATTTCACTTAGAAAAAAATGAGAGGAGAAGGCTTCCTTATATATGAAACTAGGGCACAATCTTCTAGAGAGGCCTAAATAGGATAATTAAATTCCAATTAGACCTATACCCCTAGAAGAGGACCTATGTTAAATATAATTTAAGAATCGTCACTTCGGAACCCAAAACAACCAACCTCAAAGCACGAAATGAACTTTTAATGACCTTCGATAGCTGACAAAATTTCAAACTGAAAAGGGGGACCTAGGCCAAGGTTGAGGTCGACCTTGACCCAGGGAGTCAGAACCCCTGGAAAAAGTGCCAGATGGGATAGATGGTGCCCGGAGAGGCCCAATCAGGGTCCAAAACAGGCAGAGAAGTAGGAGAGGATGCAAAAATGAGGGGAAAATATAATGGTTTTCAAAAACACCCCCTAAGGAGGGATAAACATTCTTAATATGGAAGTGCTTCCATTTTAAGATGATACATTAAGCCCCCACTTTAGCGGGAGTATGGAAATTGAACATAATCATGGTAAAGTTAGAAGAAAGACTCTGGTGGATCGCAACGAGGTAGAATATCACTTAGTTAAGGACATGAGCCCCCAGACCCATGATTCTAAGTTAACATACATGCACAAAGATATGAAAGTAAAGAGAAATTAATCATGGAGAACATACATGACTACATAAGCAAGACAAGAGCAACACTATAGATAACATAAATTCATGATCTAATCCTACTAGCATGAAAGCGAAAGAGAGGGAAGAGAAAGTGATTACCTCACCTAGTAATATGCCCACCTTACCATGAATCACCAAGGAGGTAGAGACCAATAGGTTCTCCCATAAACTATGCTTTGTAATTGTAATGCATCTTCTAATGGCTTTTGAAATATCCATAGATCCACATTCTTGTATCACTATGGAATATAAAATGCGTGGCTTTTCAGGATTTAGCAACTTATGTGTGTTACCTTCCAAGGATTTAGCATATTGTAAAATGCGCATATCTTTAGGATTTAGCAACTTATGTGCATTACCTTCTGAGGATTTAGCAAAAATAAAAATGAAAATGTGTGTCTCTTCAAAATTTAGCAACTTATGTGCATTACCTTCCAAGGATTTAGCAACAATAAAAATAAAAGTAAAAATGCATGTCTCTTTAGGATTTAGCAACTTATGTGTGCTACCTTCCAAGGATTTAGCATGTTGTAAAATGTAAACTATAGTATAAGGGAGGCCCTCTATATATGCCCCCCTCCTTATCGTGACTACCCACTAGGGAGGATAAGGAAGAGAAAGAGGATATGTACTTCACAAGGTAAGGAGATATCTAGTTTAACAACAATATACACTATATCCTTAGCAAAGAGTATTGACCCTTACCTCTAAAAGCATAGATAATCATGAAATGGATATGTCACATGGAAAAAGGATCCTCAAAGAAGAAGAGATCTTATCAGCAAGACCCCCCACCATAGAGGAGTTCTTAGGATAAAATGTCATCTCCCAAAGAAAAGAAAAGAGGGACCAAAGAATCGATCATCAAGCCCCCTGTAATCAAGAGGAAGAGGAATCTTGGAATGAAGGAAGCCCACTCTAACCCAAAGAAAATGAAAGAGTTTACAAAGAACATAATTTGAAAAATAAAGAAAAGGTGATGACCTAGGACAATCACCTCTCATATAAGAGGGTGTCCATATCCAGAAACAAATGTTTATAAGGAAATAATGTTGTATAATAAACAAATACCACTAAGCTAAGGAAAGTAGATCCTTAGATAGAGGAAGAAGGAAAATACCTTTCCCCCTAGGGATGAAAGAAATGGATATATCAAATTATATCAGGAGATGTTGTAACAAAGATATATCTTCACAAAACAAATGTCCTAGAAAGATATAATGAATGATTATGAAGGAAGTAAGTATATACCATAATAGAAAATTATAGGGATAGTATATAGAAAGAATAACCAATTAAACTCAAAACAAAATACATGCTAAGAGCATAATGGATCCTAGAAGACTGGAAGGAAATACCTCTTGCCTCCAAGTTAAGAGACAAGAGGAGAAAAAAAATGATTTAATTTATAGAAGAATGAGGGGAATGCCCAATATCAAAATTATGAAGAAATTGTAATACTGCACGGGAATGAGATATAATTCCTAAATCACCTCTTTCTCTAACATATAGTTTGAAATGCACACAAGCAGAAAGTAAATGTGTATTACTATAATGAAAAAGACATTTGTATTTAGAGAGAGCATTTCTCAGCATAGGTTTAAAGATTTCTTTCTTAGAATTCATTAACTGGACATACACTTTCTTAGCCACATCTTGAGGAGTGTCAGGGTGATCTAAGGAAGGTGTTTGAAGAAGAATATAGAGAGGAGGATGATAGTTAATATCAACCACCTTGTGTTGAAAAGGTGGGAAGCCTATACCATGCATATCTTGTTTAGGAGATGAATGAATTAGTTTTCTAATGCCATGTTCATTAACACCGAGCCCTAAACCCTTATAGCCTTGTTTATCCACCACAGTATATCCCGTAGTGTACATATCTTGCAAAGCTTCTACAGAAGGAGATTGATTGTGGTGTTCATGAGAAAATGTTGTGTATGGTGGAATGATAGGTTTAGAAGAGGTTTATTTATTTTTGAACATCTGCATCATGAACCTTAGCTTGAGCCCCATCATAAGTGTGGGAACAACAAGGGATAGAAGATGCACAAATAGAAATAGGAATATTAGGAATTTGATTAGGCATGATAGGATTAGGATTAGGATGGTTAGGAACTAGATTAGGAATGATAGGATTAGGATTAGGAAGATTAGTAAATGGGGTATCATCTACCCAATTCTTCACATAATTCAAAAGAGCAATAAGTCCACTACACAAATCCTTGATGAAAGTTTTGAAAGTAGGAAGACTAGTATTAGTTAATCTCAAAATATCATAAGCAAGTGAAACATGAAGATTAAAAAACATGATGAAATGGATGATACTCTCATAAACATAATAAGTACTATAAATAGATGCTAAAAGAAGCATAATGAGAGAAATAGCCATACCCCAAAGCATCTTAAAGAACTTTGTAGTGAGTAAAATGCAAGAATTGTTTTTATATTTTTATGAGTATGTAGATTTTTTTTTTATTGTTTTAAAATGCAAGAGCATAAAAGAAAACTAATTTAGTATGCATGCAAGATCTAGTCTCTAAGGAAAAGAGGCAAAGCATCTAACACCAAAAAGAAAGAGTTGTCTATTGCGGGTTCACCAAAATGTAAGATATAAAATAGTGGTGGTTACATTTAAGAAATGTGTGTAAGATATGAAAATGTGACGGTATGAAATAGATGTTCCCCTTTTATCCTTAGATACACAAAGGAAGGATCCAAATTGATTAACCCTAAAGGAAGGATCAATGCATAAATGAATCCATCTTTTAGAAATAAGAGTAGAGAGGAAGATCTTAGATTCTCTTTTGTAGAAAATAATATTTGATGGGTTTAGATAGATTAAGAACTTTGATTGAAATGAGTAGGAGAAAAATACTAACCTTGAAATGTTACAGATCTAAAGAATGTTGTTAATGGGGGTCTACATTGAGTTTCTGGAAAATTTGAGACCAGATCTAGAATAGAAACACAAAGACAAAAAAAACCCAGAAATATTTTTCCATTCTGACACAGTTCTGATTTTGACTCTCAAGTCAATGTCACCATTGACCCAGAATTTCCGATTTCAACATAGGGCAAAATTGACCTCAAAAGTCTCTGAATGAAAATATTTTTCCGGATCCCAAAATTTCACCGAAAAGGGTATCTGAATCAACACTCTGATCCACTTTTCTGAACCTATATCTGCAAGAAAAAAAGGTTTGTTTTTTGGGGGGAGGGGTTTGCCTTAGTCAAACCCCGATTCAAGAATTAACCTTGAAATCAATAATTCAAATAAAGAATGCTAGAAAGTACTAGAAGTAAATCTAATAATGAAGCTATGATATTCAATAGATATGCAATTGTATTTCGAATGTAAACAAGTATGTAAATATGAAAGCTTGGACTCAATATTAGAAACCATAAACCTCCATGATTGTATGCTTGGAATCCACCTTGAAGGGAGAATGAAAGAGTATTGAGGATGAAAAAAGGATCTTGAAGGAAGATCACACCACCATAATGCATAGATCTAGGGATTGAATGATGATTCTTGAATGCTTGAACCAAATCCCTTCAAAGGCTTGAAAGCTTGAATCTTTCATCTTCAATGGAGATCTTGAATGATTGAGAGGAAGACTTGAATACCTTGAAAGATTGAAAACATGTAGAAAAATGGATGCTTGAATTTCACTTAATGCTTAGTTTCTTGCATAGAGAGACTTAGCTTGGCTTTTGTTCTTGGATTTCACTTAGAAAAAATGAGAGGAGAAGGCTTCCTTATATATGAAACTAGGGAACAATGTTCTAGAGAGGCCTACATAGGAGAATTAAATTCCAATTAGACCTATACCCCTAGAATAGGACCTATTTTAAATATAATTTAATAATCGTCGCTTTGAAACCCAAAACAACTGAACCAGAAGTGGGAAATGAACTTTTAATGACCTCTGGCAGCCGACAAACTTTCAAACTGGAAAGAGGGACCTAGGTCAAAGTCAAGGATATCCCTGACCTAGGTCAAGGTTGAGGTCAACCTTGACCTAGGTCAAGGTCAAGGTCAACCTTGACCCAGGGAGTCAGAACCCTTGGAAAAAATGCCAGATGGGATGGATTGTGCCCGGAGAGGCCCAGTCAGGGTCCTAAATAGGTAGAGAAGTAGGAGAGGGTGCAGAAATGAGGGGATAGTATGAGGGTGGTCAAAAACACCCCCTAAGGAGGGATAAAGGTTCTTAACATGGAAGTGCTTCCATTTTAAGATGATACAATAGCTAATTTCCACCCCTGAGATGTCTATAGCAGACAACATGTACGACATGCATACCTGGATTACACTCGAGCATTTGGCTCTTGAGCATCTCAAGAAGAAATGGGAGAAGATGATGGAGAAAATGAAAACCTCTCACTCTCATATTTTTGATAAGCTATGGGTACACACCTTTTCCCTTAATATCAAAAAAGGGGGAAAAGAAAAATGATATGTACAGAGCATAAAGTAAAAAAGGGGGAAAAGGAAAGTGATATGTACAAAGCATAAGGTAAAAAAGGGGAATAGGAAAATGATATGTACATTACATATAGCAAAAAGGTAATAAGAGAATATAGTATATAGGAAAGTATACAAAGAGAAATAGTTTTGTCAACCGTGGTTACACTACACCGAAATACATGTTTTTAATTCAGACCAAAAGTGCTAAGTATAAGGAAACCCGACGACACACTTTAACAATGTAAACTGAAAGTGCAACTCGAAGATGATAAAGAGGAACCCAAAAAGAAGGTTACACTAAACCAAAAGAGAAGAAATAGAGGAACCCGACAGAGCAAGGGAAATGGATAAACAATTCAACAAAGGAACACCGAAAGAAAGTCAAACTAATTTCAAAGAACACCGAGCATCAGACACTGAAAGTGAGTAATATCCCAAGAAAAGTGGACCTAAATTTCACATCAGATAAAACACTTATGTTTTATTTTTAGATTTTTGATTTGATTTAAAACCATATCTTAAGGGACAAGAAACTTAATTGTAATTATTTTAATCAGTCTAACTGATTAAAAACATGCAGACTAGGAGATCAAGGTCAAGTTGTAAACCTTTGATCATAGAGTTAAGGTTGTAATATGTGAAACTTTATCAGGTCAATCTATTGTATAATTAGATGTTGTAATAATTATTTTGAAGGATGAGAGGATTAATGTAGCCTACGAGCACATCTATGGATCAGACTGGGAGTTTCAAGAAGAAGAATAGAAAATGATGAATTTGGTTATCAAGAACCAAGAACAGAGGCTACCGAACAACAAAGTTATTAATAAATCACATTAGGTGATAATTTATATATGTAATATTGAATGGATATATAATCAGAAATTGTAGATTGCATACATTCAGGTCAATGAGTATTTTTGTCTACATTCTAACAAGTGCAGAAAATATAAGAAATCCTTTCAAGAAAGGTGGATTTAACAATCCTATTGTAAATCTCTTAACCAAGTGCACACTAAAAAGTGTTTCTAAAGCTCTTAATAGAGTAGATCTTAAAAATTCTCCACACAATACTCCTAACAGGGTAGATCATTAGAAGTGATCAAAATTGTAAGCCTTAATCGGCCCCTTCCAATCTGTAGATAGTGAAGTTTTTGTCGGTGTCATCCCCACCACAGTTTTTATCTTCTAACAGGGGTTTTCTGTGTTATCATATCTTGTGTTATGTGTCAATTAGTTTCATTAATGTTTCTATGAATTTCTACATTCAATTAGGATTATGAATTGATAACACATGCATAAAGAAAGAACAACAAATATGATCGGTAAAGCAAAGATTTGATTACATGAGAGTAAAGGTTAATTAACTAAAAGTTTTAGAGGTACTGATTCACCTCTCCCCTCTTAGTAAACACTTCCAATTATTTTGAACATAACCATATTCCATCTAGCTCTGTATTTTCCCTTGACCATCTCTACCACTATTTTCGATTCACCCTCGATAATCAAGTTTTTAATTCCCACGGATACTGCCACCTTCAGGCCCCAAAACAAGGCAGAGATTTCTGCCACATTGTTAGAATCCATCCCAAGATGAATCACATAAGCAATAATCATATCCCCATAGTGGTCTCTAATAATACCTCCACCTACATCAATCCCATTAGAGGCACCACCGTCAAAATTCAACTTGGTGAAGTTTTCCTCTGGGGGGGACCACTTGGTATTCCTCCATGCAATCACATTGGAGCAATCATAAGTTGAGAAGGAGGAAGGGATCTACTAGATATTAGCTAGTCTACAATCTAAATCCTTAGGGGGCAGGTGAGGAATTTTCCACTGGCAGGTTTCAAGGTTTTCCTTCAGCAGATTGACAGCCGATCTCACTGTCCCCTCAACATCTGTTTCCTCCCCTCTAAACACTTGATTATTTCTCTCTTTCCATAGAATCCAACACACATGTGGGGGTATCATTCTCCATAATGTGGGGGTATCATTATCCATAGGAGACTAATAAGAGGGTGAATTGAAGAGTGACTCTAGTTACAAACAAATTGGTCAACATTCTCCATAAAAACCTACTCCAGCTGCATTTTGCTCATCATTTTGAACCACACCATTGATGCATAGGGGCAGTGAATAAGGAGATGGTTAATGGTCTCAACCTGATTTTTACACAAAACACATCTATTAACCAACTGAACTCCCCTCCTCTGTTGGTTATCCAACATGAGAATTTTACCATATAATACCGTCCACCAGAAGAAATTGATTTTAGGATCAATTGAGGGGTCCACACCTTTCCCCAATTTTTCTCATCCACCACCATATTTATATTGGCTAAGTACATAGATTTCACCATGATCTCCCCTAATTTATTAAGACACCAGATAGCTTTATCCTTTATCTGAGAGAGGGGGACCCTAGTGCCTTCCAAAAGCTTCTGAATCTCCTTGACATAAAGAGGAACTTGGCCCTGATCACGACAAGCATCAACCAAAATTTTCCATTTCCTATCTTGAGAAATGTAATCTTTGACTTTACTCCCAACATGAGAAACCAATCTGTCCCTGATGAGACTGTACTTGTCCCTACCCAAGGGTTTATTTCTTACCCACCATTCCTCCCAAAAACTAATCTGAGAACCATTACCAACCATCCATTTCAACCCCCTAAATAGAGTTCCTTTTCATTTAGCAATAAAATTCTAAATTTTAGAGCTAGAAGGAAAATTATAACAATACGGGAACTGGGCAGAATCATTAAAATATTTGGCCCTCATAATTTTTCTCCATCTAGTGGTTCCTATAAACAACTGCCAACCAATTTTGGTTATTAAAGCCTTGTTTAGATCTTTCATTTTCCTCACTCCTAGCCCACCCAATAGCTTCGGTTGACAAACCGTATCCCAGCTAACTAGGTTCATTCTAGATTTCTCCTCCACCCCCATCCATAGAAAATTTATCTAAAATTTCTCTAGCTTCTCTGCTATTTTGTCATTGATTTTGAAAAGATAAAGGAAGTAAACAGCTATCCCTGAAGGGCAGCGGATAATAATTGAAGTTTCCCCGCATTGCTAAGAATCTTCCCCTTCCATCTAGCCAAATTTTTTTGCATTTTCTCCAGAATGGTATTCCAAAACTAGTCAGAGACCTTCTTCACCATGAGTGGGAGTCCAAGATAGGTGTCTGGTAGCACAACCCCCATGCGGCCAAGACAATCCACAATCTTCTGCTGAGTTCTCTATTCAGTATTGAAGAAATAAATTTTTCTTTTACAGTAGTTGATCACTTGACTAGAAGCCACCGCATAGGAATTCAGTAGAACTTTCCACTCCCTAGCTTCTCTTATACATGCTTTTCCAAAAAGGAATGTATCATCCACAAACTGCTGGATAACTTCCAGAGGAAGCGTGGAGGCTGGTTTAAAACCAACAATAGATCTATTTCCTTCCAACTTCAGAAGGTTCCGATCCAACACCTTTGCAACCAATAGGAAAAAGGTAGGGAAAGAGGGGGTCCCCTTGTCACAATCCCCTTTCTGGCTTGAAAGACCCCCAGGGGAGCCATTGACTAGAACCACAAAGTCAACCATTTCCACCGCCACCTTTATGATTTTGATGAATCTTTCCTGGAAACCAAATTTCCTTAAGACCCCATACAAGAAGTCCCAAAAAACCTTATCATACGCCTTAAAAATATCCAATTTTAGCACCATTCCAACATTCTTTCCTCTGTCCATGGAATGAATGATCTCATGGGAGGTAATCACCACATCTAAGATTTGTCTTCATAGCACAAAACCCTTCTGGTTAGGATTAATGATTTTGGAAAGGATTTTATATATAATATTACAAAGGCTTATGGGGCAGAAGTCTCCTATGCTCTGCGGGTCCTGAACCTTAGGTGTTAGAACAATGTAGGTGTTGTTATGTTTTTTCAAGAAATTTCCAGTTAGAACAAAATCACGGCCTGCGTGAATTAGATCATACTTGATAATCTCCTAGAAACGTTGGAAGAAAGCCAAAGGGAAGCCATTCGAGCTAGGAGATTTATAAGCTCCCATGGAGAACACAAAATTTTTGACCTCCTCCATAGAGACCTGAAGCAACAACTCCTCATTTTCCTCCGTGCTAATGACAGTCAGGATCTCCTCCAGGAGTCTATCAAAAATAACCTCCATATCCCTCCAAACCGGGCATCTGAAAGTGTCTTGAAAGAACTCAGCATCAAACTTACCAATTTCCTCTTCCTTTGTTAGTAATTGGTTCCCTCCAACATTTAAGGATTTTATGGTATTCCTTCTTTTATGGATAGAAGCAAACCTGTGGAAAAAAGCCAAATTCCTGTCACCTTCCTTGAGCCATTGAACTCGAGACCTTTTCTTCCAGTAGATTTCCTCCCTCTTAAGGTTTTCTTTCCATTTCTTCCACAAACCTTCCTCTCCACAATGATCATTCTAGGAGGAGACACCCAAGGCCATGTCCTCTTGGCGGTGCTTGATCTTTTCCTCAATTTCATTTTTGCATTGAAAGATGTCCCCAAACTTGGAATTACTCCATCTTTGGGCCTCCTTTTTAATTAAGTTTCATTTTTTGGAAATCCTGAACGTGGTAGTCCCCTGAATAGGAGAGTTACACCATCATTGTATACAATCCTAAAATTTAGGGTGGGAGTGCCACAATATCTCATAGAGGAATGGTCATGGACCACAACCTTTCAACTCCTCCCAATTCAGAATCAAGGGGAAGTGATCAGAAACCATCCTCGTTAGATGAGAAAGACTAACCATCGAAGCTATATCCCAACCCCCTGATAACATCCATTTGTCTAGTCTAACCTGGATAAGTTTCTTTCCTTTTCTATTGTTGGACCAGGTGAAAACATTTCCTTGTAGATCAATATCAACCAAGTCATTGTTCTTCATGAATTCCATGAGCTCCTGCATACTATCTAAATAATTCTAGGTGCCTCCCATTTTCTCAGAGAAAAATAGAGGGGAATTAAAATCACCCACACACATGATGGGATAACTTTGATTAGCTAAAATGAGGTTAGTAATTTCACCCCAAAATCTACCCTAGCCACTCCTAATATTAGGATCGTAGATATTATACATGTACCAGGAGACATTATTCCAAGTAAATAAAATAGAAAGGAAATTATGCGAAAATGCCACAACATTCCCAAATAAATTACTCGGTTTCCAGAGAGTAGCCACCCCACTTGAGGCCCCATCAGCTTCACTATAGTGAAAGGCTGCACTAGGTCATAATTTGTCCATAAGAAGAGTAAAGTTTTGATACTTCATCTTAACCTCCTAGATTAGAACCACGTCAAATTTCAAATCTAAGATATACTTCTTCAAAGCATACTACTTCTGAGGGCTATTCATGCCCCTTATGTTCCAAGAGAGGAAATTCATCTTTTACTTTTTCGAAAGTCTTCTAGGGTTAATTTACGCCCACTGGAAATTTCCCTTGCTTCCTCTTTAGCTCTCATCACTCTCACCATGGGACGACCAACTTTCGCTTCATTACTCACATCCACCTTCTTCTTGGTCTCATTTCCCTCCTCAGACTTTTTTCCCCCTCTAGTTTTTATTTTGGGTTCCAACCAGCCTAGAAGACTATCCAAAGGTGATGAAGGGGCCAACCTCATCATCACCATAGCCTTCAACACCCCATCTTGGGAAGGGGAACAAAAATCAGTAGCACTCATCTCCCCCCAATTTTTTAAACTACACTCTACACCATCTTCTCCTTCTTTATTCTTTCTTCTAGACCACTTGACTTTACTCTTCTTTCCTTCTTCATCCTTTTTATTCTCTTCCGTAGGGATTTCCCTGTAAGAGTTGGAAATGTCCTCCAGGACCTCAACAAACTCACCTTCTTCCAAATTAATCTCCTTCCCAACCTCTTTATCCTTGCCTTCTCCTTCCTTCTCCATAGTATTATGGTTAATCTCCACCTCCTTAGCAAGAGGGATTTCCACTTCCAGGGCTCCATTAGTTGTTATCGCCAACTCTGTCCCCCCAAAATGATCAACCAAACTACTAAAATTGTCCATAGACAAAGACGGGAGAACCTCATGATTTTGGTCCTCAAACCTAGTAACCTTACATTCTACCACAACATGGCCATGTTTACAACACTTATGGCAGTTGAGAGTGGCATTTTCATAAACAATGGCTTGATTCCAGCTACCTCATTTGGATTTTAACATCACAAATTTTGGGAGGAACATTTACATGAAACCTTGCAAACAAAGTCCACTGCCACGTATTGTCCAAACAAGTTCCCAATCCACCAGAGAACCTTTTTGTCCCACAATTCTAGGGGAATCCCTAGGAGATGGACCCACACCGGTGCAGCTTTCTAAAGCTCTACATCCAGATTAAAACATGGTTTCCACTTTTCCATTAACAAAGTGTGCTTCCAATAGCACCAGCTTCCTGTGGAGACAAAAGTAAAGTCCACCTCAACATTAAATCTAAAAAGAACAAGCCCATAGGCATTGCCGAGACACTAAGGTTCCCTTTAACTTTCCATATGGAAGCACACCACCTCCACACCATATCAATGGTGGGCCTAAAAGTGACAAATCTCCCCACCAAAGAAAGTTGAAGTGAGGCAGAGATGCATTCAACCACCCCGTCTGGGACAAAAATCTCTAGGCCAAACTCACCCATAGAACATTCAGGGGTATCTAGGGAGTCAGGAAACCCTTTTTCACAATACTGCATACTTCCAATCACCCAACAAGCAATATTTCCTCCTCCCCCACTATCCTGGGGCTAGACAATAGTGATTCCCCTCTTGCCAAATCTTGCAAATGAGAAGAAACATCCAACACTGAAACCACAAATGAACCTTCGCCCGTAGAGTCAGAAAAGTAGCCTCTGCCATCACTGCAAGACAACACGAGGAACAGGTCCAAACAAAGAGCCTCGATGCTCCCCGGATTCCTTGGCATAGAAGAGGTCGAAGCCAACATGAAATCAAATGCAAAATGGGCAGGAAAAGTTGTAGAGTTGTAGAGCGTAATCTTAGTTTCCCCAAGCATTTAGAAAATGTTTATTTTTGAATAATTTTTAATATTTAGTTATATTATTAGTTTTCATTTCCAATAATTTATAATTCTTTATCATTATACTTTACAAATTATTAAAAAAATATAGGTACATACTCTCTCTCTAGAACCCCTTAGCACCCTGTAGTACATCCTAAGACCTCTTAACATGTTATACGATGCCTATATACATGTCCTAGGACATCTTTTAACCTTGTAAGAAAATGAGAAGCCTTTAACACATCCTATTACATCCTTGGAACCATTTTGAATCCAATGCTACATATATTTAAATTTTATACATATGTATAGTTAGATATTTAAATATTTAAATTGATTTCTGATACATGTTTAAATGTTTTAATAGCTAGATGTTTAAATGTTTAAATTTCTTTTTGATACATGTTTAAATGTTATGTAAATGTTTTAAATGTTTTGTATAAATATTATACATGTATAGTTAAATGAACAAAAATGTTAACCTATGACCCCTTAGTACATCCTAGGAACGTTTAAGACACCTAGGGCCTCTTAAGACACCTAGGACCCCTTAGTACATCCTAGGAAATTTTAAGACACCTAGGGCCCGTTAAGACACCTAGGACCCCTTAGTGGGACCTTTATGACATAAGATTCCTTACACAACCTCTATTATGACATAAAACCCCTTAAGAACCCTTAATAGGATGTATGACCCTTCGTAGGACCTATTATGACATAAGACCCTTAATAGGACCTATTATGGTGTGATACGTGACCCTAAACCCTAAAACCTAAACCCATCATGACATAAGACCCTTACTAGGACCTATTATTATATAAGACCCTTACTAGGACCTACTATGACACGATACCTGACCCTAAACCCTAAACCTATCATGAAAAAAGACCCTTACTAGGACCTACTATGACATAAGATCCTTACTAGGACCTATTATGACATAAGACCCTTACTAGGACCTATTATAACATGATATTGGACCCTAAAAACTAAACCCTAAATCTATCATGACAAAAGACCCTTACTAGGACCTATTACAACATACGACCCTTACTAGGACTTATTATGACATGATACCTTACCCTAAATCCTCAACCCTAAACCTATCATGATGTAAGACCCTTACTAGAACCTATTATGACACATGATACCTGACCCTAAACCCTACACCTATCATGAAAAAAGACCCTTAGTGGGACCTATTATGATATAAGACCCTTACTAGGACCTATTATGACATGATACCCGACCCTAAACCCTAAACACTAAACCTATCATGACATAAGACCCTTACTAAGACCTATTATGACACATGATACCTGATCCTAAACCCTAAACCTATAATGAAAAAGACCCTTACTAGGACCTATTATGACATGATACCTAACCCTAAACCCTAAACCCTAAGCCTATCATGACATAAGACCCTTACTAGGACCTATGATGACATAAGACCCTTACTATGACCTATGATGACATAAGACCCTTACTAGGACCTATTGACACATGATACCTGACCCTAAACCCTAAACCTATCATGACAAAAGACCCTTACTAGGACCTATTATTACATAAGACCCTTACTAGGACCTATTATGACATGATACTTGACCCTAAACCCTAGCCTATCATGACAAAATACCCTTACCAGGACCTATTATGACATAAGATCCTTACTAGGACCTATTATGACATGATACCTAACCCTAAACGCTAAACCTATCATGACATAAGACCCTTACTAGGACCTATTATGACATAAGACCCTTACTAGGACCTATTATGACATAATACCCCTTAAGATGACCTATTATAACATAAGACCCATGTTATATGACATAAATCCCCTTAAGACCCCTTAGTGGGTATATTATGACATATATATATATGTGTGTGTGTGTGTGTGTGTGTGTGTGTGTGTGTGTGTGTGTGTGTGTGTGTGTGTGTGTGTGTGTGTGTGTGTGTGTGTGTGTGTGTGTACGTCTAGTTAGATGTTTAGATGTTTATATTTATTTTTTCATGCTCTCTCTTTCTCATTCTTATACCCATCATTTAGAATTGTACATTTATAATTTTATATTTTAAAATTAGTTTCCATTTTCCATGCACTTGTACTTTATTTTTGACATTTAACACATGTTACCCCTAGATGGCCATAGATGATGTAACTTAGGATGTTCCTCAACATGTACCTTAGGGTGATGCACCTGAGGGTTAGGCACCTCATGTTGGTGCACACCCTGTTCCACCTTCCAATACTGTGAACATATGTTAGAGTGCTCAAGCAGAAATTGGCCGACTATGAGATTTGATTAGTAGATCGGAAGAGGGTTTGTACAAAGATATTTTTACTAGTATATTGAAGAGTCTTGAGGATATGGTTGTGAGGTTGACTTCTCATTCTTCATTTACTCCACAAGTTACTGATACTATTTTTTGAGAGTTGAGAGCTGAGATCTCGGGCGATGTATCCTTAGAGACGGTCCAGAGTTGTGTCCCTAAGGAGATCATCAAATGAGAGGTCTTCCATTATTATGATGGGAAGGCCAAGATGAGGGGATATCAGGTTACCCGATGTGTAGTTCCTCAGATAGATTGCATGATTTACCCTCGATCCCTCGCAGCACATGGTCATTATCCTAATAACGACAAGATTTCATTATAATTTGCCCAACAGTTGTACATTGAGTTTTGTTTGGGTCTCAATGCCAACTATCATCTTAAATCAAGTAATATTTAAATTTTTAAATCAAGTAATTTTTAAATCAAATTTAGATTTAAGATGATTTAATCTTAAATGATTTAATTTGCTAATGTAAGTAACATATATTTAATACAAGCAATAATCAAGTATATTGAATTTGTAACATATATAGCACATATGTGTATAATCAAGTAGTTCTTATATAGTACAAGCAATAATCAAGTACAAAAAATATCAAACTTAACATATATAAAACATTTTCATGTATAATCTTAAATGTATAATCAAGTAACATATATAATAGAAGTATAATCAAGTAACATATATAATACGAGCAATAAGCAAGTATATTGAAAGTAACATATACATAACACATGTGTGTATATAATCAAGTAACATATATAATACAAGAGCAATAATCAAGCAATTTTTACATTGAAAATTCAACAAATATCAAACTTAACATTTAATATATTGAAAAGTAACATTTAGATTAAGTAGTTCAAATTTTTAAATCAAGTAATTTTTGAATCAAATTTAGTTTTAAGATGATTTAATCTTAAACGATATGATTTGATAATGTAAGTAACATATATTTAATATAAGCAATAATCAAGTATATTGAACTTGTAACATATATAACACATATGTGTATAATCAAGTAGTTCATATATAGTACACACAATAATCAAGTAATTTAATCAAGTACAACAAATATCAAACTTAACGTATATTGAAAGTGACATTTAGAATAGAAGCAATAATCAAGTAATTTAATCAAGTACAACAAATATCAAACTTAACATATATTGAAAGTAACATTAGAATAAAAGCAATAATCAAGTAATTGTTGTAGACGTCTAAAATTGTTCTTATATTAATTTAATTAATATCCCCATAGAATTATAATTAATTTTATTTAATTAATTATATTTGTTATATTATTCTATTTATTTAATTAAATATGATTCACTTTCCTTAGTATTTAAATTTAATTTAAATACCATCCCCTTCAATGTATTAAATCTTATTTATATACATTTCCCTCATTAATCCCTTTTAAATAAATTTTAATTAATTTATTCCTTCACATGACCTAATTCTACTAAACCATAATTAATCTAAATCTAATTTGGATTAAACTAATTTGAACCTAGATCCTAACCTACCTCACATCACTCTCACCAAATAAATCTACTCACTAATTAACTAAGGTTAATTAGGCTAATTTATTGATTCCTACACATATTAGTCCTAATTATTTTCTCACACGTGTGAGCAAATTTTCAAAAATTCACTTTTCCAAATAATCTCAATTTGGTGCCAACAAGGTTTCCTACAATCTTGATGACACTCTCTTACACCTTCTAAAAGTATTTTATTGGATAAAAAATCTTACACTTCTTACAAGATCCTTTACATGTGTACTTTAAGTACACCTTGACCCATTACATCGAAAGTTTCTCACAGATGTGTGAGAAAAGTTGGCCTCTTACATGGCTTATGTGTCCCTCATGTGGCACTTATGTGGATGCCACATGAGCTCCACCTCATCCAAGCCCTCTCTCTCCAAAAAATCTATAAATAGAGGCCATTGTCAAGAGAAAATCATCTCTCATTTATGCATTGTTATCATGCTAGTTTAAATTTTGAATTTTAGCTAATTTTTATGTTCATGTTTTAGTTCATCTAGAATTCACATCTTAGGTAATAATGGAAATGAATCTAGTTCTTAGTTTCATCTAATCTTGCATAGTATGTTAGTATAGTTTTTGCATCTTCATTATCCTCATTTGGTGAAGGCTTGAGACAAGTTCCTCATACTTGTTCTTGAGCTCTTCATTGTATCCATTAGTTGTAGTTTGCTTTCATCCATAGCATACAAGTAATCTAGTGGGATTTTAATATTGTGTTGGGAGAGCACACCCACAAATATCTCTAAGAGAAAATCAACAAGGCTTGGCTACACTTGTTTGGCTCATCATAGGTTGTGGTGTAAACCCCTTTTGTTCCAATCCTTCATTTGAATATGCTAACTTGTTTATAGTTTATAATGGCTAATCATTGTTGTTTGCATATTTGAGTGATTGTGTTGGATTGGTAGGTTTTTATCACATACATTTTGGTATGCCCGGTGGGACCCACGTCCCTTTTTTCTAACAAGTTTCATATTTTTCTTGTAGTTCTAGAAAGTTTTTACGCAGAGCCATCTACGCTTTGATTCCGTCGTCCACATTTTTAGACCTCCGTCTACGTAGATCGCCATCTGCGCTTCTCTGCCATCTGCGCATACTGACAGCCGTCTCCGCCTATCTAAAAATAGACTTAGAATAACATTGTTTTAAACTTGTTTTTATTAAATTTTGAGCTTTCTAACTCTCAAGTTTCTGACAAAGTGATGATTTTTAAGAGTTAGATGCTGTTAAAATTGATAAAAAATTTAATATTTATGTATGCTAAGTCTTTCTGGTAACAAAATCTGACTGTCTTGATTTGGCCATTTGTGCAGGTAAATTGACGTCTGCGTAGATCACCATCTGCACAAATTGTCGGCTGCACAATTTTCCTGTGATCTAATATTTTTGCAACATTTCATAGTTGAAAACTCCAAAACTACTAAAGTTTTTTCATGCAGGTTTCTTGGGTTTTAACAGATTTTGGGAATGAACTTGTATGTTTTAAACATTAGTCTTTGAATGAATGTTTCTTAAAAGAAGAAAAAAAACACATCCAATCTTGAATGCATAAGGAAATGAACCTCATAAATCTTGAATGAATTAAGACAAACAAACACACCTTTTTACATGCTTTCCTTATTTATGTGTGGGAAATAAATTAAACTTGCATGTTTAATCATACTATTGTGTCTTTTTCTTAGGTAGAAAACACTTAGTTCCTCTAATTAGGTTCAAGTTGGAAAATAAACTCTTTTCAGTGTATTTGAAGAAGTGTTTTTAAACACTTATTTCAAGCTATTTTCCATTAGATAGATCCCTTAATTTACATGATGCTATGATTAAAATATAGCCGTATCCTCTCCCCTCACCTTCGTGGAGCTTGGGTGAAGAGAAATCTTAGCTTAATCTAGCTTCTAGAGAGGCTTGTCTAGAGGGTGGGCTTCCCCTTTAGAGGACGACCTCAAATCAGTAAATCCCTTCGACCGATATAGAAATAAGGTGTGACCCAAAGGTCCATTTTATCCCTTCAAGCTTGGGCGGTTCATGTTCAATGGTAGTCCATATTGACTGAATATCCTTAGCATACTGGCATGGTTGAGCTAGATACTTAAGTGTCTCACACCGTACAAATTGATTGTGGGGATGCCACAAATCTTATTAACAACTATAAATTAGTAGCCTACCTAATTCACCTCCGAACAGTGACTTATTATAGTACAAGGGGAGGGAAGATTCTCTCGCCAAGATTCCCATCATACATGTCCCAGGGTATTGTGTTGTGAAAGAGATCTTCGTAGCATGACAACAATACCTGGAAAAAGGCAAAAAAATAGGCACCCTTCCGGGGGTGACACTGTTGTGTGAGATGAAGGAATACCAAGCAATGGGCCTATAATATTTCATGCGAAGCCAATTCCTTAAGGTAGATACTATTTGTATTGTCTTCATTGTGTTAAACCACGTAAAACCATAAGTGGCTTGAAAGAGTCACTTGAACATACACAAATAAAATCTCACAATTTTATCAAAGTTCCCCAAAGTCACACTTGCTTGTATCCCTCAAGGTTGCTTTGTCACTTGTTGGATTCTTTTCAAGAGCTATGCTAGTTTTTTTTATTTGGTTATGCTAAAAATTGGTTCTTGCCATCGAACAAATCTACTAAAAGACCAAGTTGAAATCAAAACTCTGTCAGAACATCAAAAAACTACCTTAACAACAGTCAAAAGTCTCTGCTCTAGAGTCGACGTCTACGTAGATCACCGTTTGTGTAGATCATCATCTGTGCATATCGTTGGTTGTGTCTGAGACTTCCATCTCTACTTGAAAATAGTGAGCTCAAAAATCTTTTGAAATATTCAAAATTTCATCCTCTGTGGGACCCTGAAACCATTTGTTCTAAATCATTTAGTCATTCAATCAAAATTAGCTTTTTCACCATATGACATGACTGGTTCCAAGAAACATAAGAAGGTCAAGCTTCCAACACCTCTGGTTTATCAAGAACAGAAAGAGACCATTCAAAGATCCAAAGAATATCAACATATTTCCAAATATGTTAAGCAAAAAATTGAGTATTACGAGAAAATCGACCAAATCATGTACAATAACAAAATCTGCAATTTCATGGCCAAATATCCTATCAACCATGCTTTTGTCACCCTTCAGAAATATGATTAGACAACCCTCTTATTTGTAAATCAATTCTTCAATTCTTCCATCATCATCAAGCATCATTCCTTCTCTTGGAGCATTAGATCAAATCTCTTCGCATCAAATCAAATCAATCCTTTTTAGGTTGAAAGACCTTAATCAAAAGTGTTACACACTTTCATCCTCAAACAAAAACAACATTTCTTGTAGAACATCAGTCTGTCTCAAGTAATTTAAATCCATTAGTGATGTCCCATTTTTCTTGAGATCACAAGTCCATCTTCAAGTAGAACAGGTATCACTTAAATCCTTTTATGTTTGTATCATCGCAAGGTCTAGTTATGTTTAAGTTTTTTTCTAAAACCTTTAAATCAATCAATCAATCAATCCTTAATCAATCATCAATCAATCCAATTTAATCCAATCCAATCCAATCCAATCAAATCAAATCAATAATCAATTCTTTGCTCCATTTCATTTCATCTCTCAATCTTACATCTCCTTGTCTTCCATTCTTCTAAGTCCACCATTGTATGGTAGTCACTTGATCCCAAGATAGAAACATGAGGTGTGCAACACTCAACAATGCTACCTATGAGGAGAATCCTTTTGCTTGTCACTATTTTCAAGGCACTAAAGTAACAGCTAAGGAGGTTCCTGAGGAAAATGAGTTAGTGGACCAAGCAGAAAGACCTACACAGGTGATTGATTTCCTTAGTGATCCATATAACTTAGAAATGGTTGAAAAATCCATTACTCAAAATAGTGGTGAAATCTTCTTAAATCTTATTCGAAATGGTGTTACAGTGCCTGCTGAATTTGATGACTCACTCCTTACTTGAAACATCACCAAAGCCACAACTGCTACCATGGCCATGGCTTTGACTTCAAATGCTACATCATCACATGATACTGGTAAAGGAGCTACTAGTGAACCTTCCACGTCAATATCTATGTCATCACCTGTATCGACAACTACATCATCAACCCAACTGACACAAGAACAAATCCAACATATCCTAAGCATTTTTCTAAACATTACTGCACACAATAACACTCATGCAACAATGAACACTACTCAAGGAGTGAGTGCTAATGTCAAAAACATAGGATAGATTTCCATGCCTTTGCCTATGTCATCTATATTTCAAACAATGGGCATGAAGACATCTACGACCTACACATCTAGAGCTTATCAATACATACCCCCTCCTACAATTGGTATGACCTCCACAGGGTTTTCAGCTGCCCAATTTGGAGGAGGTGGAGCTTATGTGCCACCATTCCCTCCACATAATGCTCCATATTTAGCCCAACAATTTAATGAACTCAAGAACCTTGTGCATGGTTTACAAAATTGGGGCAAAAATGAGTTCTATTTTGAAGATATTTGTCCCTATCCATTTGAAAAATCTATCACAATGCAACCATTCCCCCCAAAATTTGAGATGCCTAAATTCGAGAAATACAAAGGTGAAACATGTCCTCTACAACATCTCAAAGAATTTTACATAGCATGTCAAGAAGTTGCCTATAATGAAAATTACCTGAAAAGACTCTTTAATAGGAGTCTTGGAGGTGTAGCTTTGGAATGGTTCATGGCCCTTCCTTATGGATCAATCTCTACTTTCTCTGATCTTGCAGAAAGATTTATTGGACAATATTCGTATAACATTAAGCATCAAGCAACACTCAACAATTTGTGCAATACTAAAAAAAAGAATGGAGAAACCTTTGCTAGTTTCTTACAACGATGGAGACATGTTGAAAATCACATGCCATGGAAAATACTTGATAGCCACTTAATTGACATCTTTAAAAATAATTTGATCTCTGAGATGTCATTCCAAATGAAAATGGCTTCACCTGACACCTTTGAATCCCTTGTGAAGAAGGGAAAAGATATTGAAGATGGCTTTTTGCCAAGAGGTAGCATCAAAGATTATACTCCTTGCAACAATGATAAACCAAAATTCTAGAGGTAAAACAAAGGAGTTTCCAATAATGGAGTGACTGATGCCAAGCATGTTCAAACTTTTCAAGAATCCAACAATAATAATCAAAACAATCATAATAAAAATCAGAATCACAAAAAAAATCAAATCCAGAATCAGAACAACCAAAATCAAAACCAAAACAATCAGAATCAGAATCAGTATCAAAACAACAATCAACACCAATTACACAATCAATCATATTTTTTCCCTCGTAACAACAACAACAATAACAATGACAATCAACAACAATGACAATTCACAGCATTGGCAGAACCCCTAGACATGATCTTTAAACAACTTGTAGATCAAGGAATGATAATCTATCCAAATACTCGGCCTTTCGATGAGAATCAACCCAAGCCTGTTTGGTATAGGGATAATGAATATTGTGATTATCATTGCATCAAAGGACATGATACCAAGAAATGCATGAATCTTAGACACTTTGTGCAAGATCTCATTGAGGATGGAAAATTTGAAGTTGAAGGTTAGAATGCATCCTCATCTAATGCGAAACTTAAAGTTTACAATCAACCTTTGCCACCACACAATCAAAACAATGCATCCAACGCGATCCCATATGATTAATCTATGAATACTATCATAGGAAATGATCAGACATGTAGGAGTCTAGAAGAAAATGATATCTTTGAGTTTAATGCTCTTTGTGGCCGCATTGGAGAATCTGACACACATGTTAACACCATAATCCTCAAAGTTGTTGATTGTAATGCTACCACATGTAGACCCAGAGTCACTGTCCAAGCTGCTGATAAACCTTCTACATCTGCAAATCCACTAGCTACACCATCTACTGCTACTCGACCTGCCTTAGGCTATGACCTATTGGCTAAGTTAGGAAAAATGCTTGCATAGATATCCATTCTAGAACTCCTAAAAACCTCATCAATTCATAAAGAAATCCTTGAAGATGTTCTAAATGAATCCCGTGTCCCTGAGAATATCAATGCCACACAATTCCAAGCTATGATTGGGAACTTAGCCGCACAAGAGCATCTTGTCTTCACTGATAAGGACTTTCATGGTCCTGACCTTCATCATAATAAATCCCTCCATATCGAAGCCAAAATCCAATCCAAAAAAATAAAATGAGTCCTTATAGATGGTGGATCTGGTTTAAATTTATGCTCATTGAAGATGATCCATAACATTGGTCTTTCAGAGGACCTCTTGGATGTAGATAAATGAATCACAATAAAGGCCTATGATGATAGAGAATGAGAAAGCAAGGGTTTGATCACATTACCCTTACAAGTGGGCCCAACCTTAATTGAAACTATTTTCCATGTGCTGGATCTAGATCTACCATAAAATATCTTGTTGGGATGACCCTGGGTACACACTATCAAAGGTGTACCCTCTACTTATCATCAATGTCTCAATTTCCCACATCATGGTAGAGGAATCACAATTCCTGGAGATCTTGAGCCCTTTCAATACTGCAAGAGACTGGAAGGAAAACAATCTAAATACTATCCATTGAATGAATTTGGCCAACATTTCAATCAAGAAACCCCTGTTCCAAACATTCCCTCAGTTCCAAAAAAGACATCAGAAACACCATCAAATCAATCCAAAGGAAAGGAAAAGGTTACTGAAGACAAAGCCTCTGGATCCAAAGCAAAGGCCACCTTTACAGATCAAGGCATGGGAGAATATAAATTTAAAAGTGCTCTATGTATTGGACAACTCCCTTTGTCTCCAAAGTCCTATGGAAGACCATCACCATTATCCCCTTCTAAAGACAAAGACCAGGGGATAATGGTGACCTCCAATGATCAACAAGATTCACCACTAGCTTTGGACATTTGTGATTCGGATGAGGTAGTTTTAGCCCTCTTTGGACTTAAGAATCTCTAAGAGTATGAACATCCAATCCACTACAGTGAAAAAGCCTACTTCGGTAGCTAGGTCAATTCTCTTAGTCACAGAAATGACAAAGAAAATAAAAATAAAAAAAATGAAAATACAAAAACATCCCCTGGTGAAAACCTCTTGCAGGCACCTTTGGATGAAGAAAAAGATAAAATAAAGGACACATCCTCTATTGAAAACCTTTCTAAGGTGCTAGAGGAGGGAGAAGCTGACCTGTTGTTCATATCATCAGAACCCAAAGTGTCCTCTATGATCATTGAAGACACTATTCCGATCAATTTGGGCACAAAAGTAGATCCACACATCACTTACATTACAGTTTCTCTCAGTGATCAATAAAAGAAAGACATGACAACATTCCTTCATAAACATAAAATCAAATTTTCTTAGACCTACAAGGACATGCCCAGGCTTGATACAGATCTTGTCATGTACCATCTTGCTATAGATCCAAGTGTGAAACCTGTTAAGCAAAAACTCTGAAAGATGCATCCGCAAGTCGCACTGATAGTCAAAGTAGAGCTTCAAAAGATTTTGGATGTTGAGGTAATCAGACCTATAGACTATCCTAAATGGTCTCCAACATTGTGCTGGTAGGTAAGCCTACTGGGGGCATTCGCATATGCATTGACTTCAGAGACCTAAACCTTGCATGTCCTAAGGATGATTTTCCACTCCCAAATATTGATATTATAGTGGATTTGACTGTTGAACACGAGGTGTTGTCCCTCATGGATGGCTTCTATGGTTACAATACAATTAGGATAGAACCAGAAGACCAGCAGAAAAATGCATTCACAACACCTTGGGGTACCTTTTGTTATCAGGTGATTCCCTTTGGCCTTAAGAATGTCGGTGCCACATATCAAAGAGAAATGACAACCATCTTCAATGATCTCCTACATGTCATCATGGAAGACTATGTGGATGATATTTTGGGAAAATCCAAGACACAAGAATCACATATTCCTATCCTCACTACCATTTTTGAGTGATTAGAAAAGTATAAGCTTCGGCTAAATCCCAAGAAGTGTGTTTTTGGAGTACAATTTGGTAAGTTGTTGGGATACAATGTGTCATGACACAAAATAGAATTTGACCAAAAGAAAGTAAAAGCCATCCTTGAGATACCACCTCCAAAAATATTGAAACAATTGCACAACTTACAAGGATAACTTTAGTCCATCAAGAGATTCATGTCACAACTGGCATATAAGGTGCATCCATTTTCTCATCTCCTATGCAAGAATATCAAATTCCAATGGGATTGCTTATGTTAAAATGCATTTGAGAAGATAAAAGGCTATCTTACTAATCCACTTGTATTAGTACCACCTGTTGTTGGCTGTCATCTGATTTTGTATATATCTACTACAGAGGTGGCATTGGGAGCCCTTCTGGCACAATTAGATGACACTGGCAAAGAGCGAGCAATTTATTATCTCAGCAGGACCCTTATTGGTTATGAATTGAATTATTACTTAATTGAGAAAGCATGTTTGGTTGTTGTTTTATGCACACAAAACCTACGACATTATATTCTTAATCATAAGATTCATCTTGTTGCCAAAATTGATCCACTCAAATATCTCCTATCATGTGCTGCTCTTACTAGTCGTACAACAAAATGGGTTATGATCCTTAGTGAATTTGACATTGTTTATGTGGATCGCAAATCTATAAAAGGACAAGTTATTGCAGATCAGCTCACTAAAGCACCTATTGACGCTAAACATCCACTCATAATAGATTTTCTAGATGAATCAGTCCTCAATCTTGCCCCGAGTACACCATGGAAAATTTATTTTGATGGATCCTTTACTTAGAAAGGATCGGGGGCAGAAGTTTTGTTTGTTACACCAAAAGGGGATCTCATCCCTAAATCTTATAAATTACAATTTCCTTACACAAACAATATTGCAGAATATGAAGCCCTTGTACTTGGACTCCACCAAGTCATACAATGGAAGATTCTCAATTTGTTGGTACTAGGTGATTCACAATTGGTTATCAAACAAGTTATGGATGAATATCAAACAAAGGATGATAAGTTGCTTCCATACCACCGTATAGTCGAGGACCTCAAACCACATTTTACTGAATTAGTCTTCCAATAAATCCCTCGCATAAACAACAAAGCAGCTGATGCCATGGCTACTATTGGGTCCCTAATCACCATGCCAGAACATAGTACACGATGTGAATTTCTCGTTGAGAATCTTACGGTCCTTGCCTGTGACAAACTAAATTCTAAAATGGTGTGTGAAATTGCTGATCCTAACTCCCTATGGTACCAAGAAGTATACTCCTACCTTCGCGATGGACATACCCCACTTTCCTTAACTCCCAATCAACTCAAAACCTTCATTCGTTGCACTTCCCAATACACAATCCTTGGTGATAGCCTTTTACAAAAGAATTTTGATGGAACTCTTCTAAGGTGTCTGGATTCTGATGAAGCACAAACGTTCTTGGAGGAGGTACATCAAGTAATTTGTGGGGCTCACTCTAGTGGACTCACTTTGGCCAAAAAGTTGTTACACACTGGATATTGTTTGCCTACTATGGAACAAGATGCTTACAACTATGTTAAGAAATGTGTGCCTTGTCAGTACCACGGTGATTTGATATACGCTCCATCCCAATCCCTTCATCCCACAATCACCCCTTGGCCTTTTTCCCACTGGGGTCTCGACCTTGTTGGCCATATTTTCCCTAATTCTTCCAATGGCCATAAAGACATCCTTGCCGCTACTGAGTACTTTACCAAGTGGGTCGAAGCTGTTCCTCTCACCTATACCACTAGAAAATAGATTTTGAAGTTCATTTTGAACTATCTTATCTGTCGCTATGGAATTCCTCAAGAAATTGTTATTGATAATGGAGAACCTTTCAAAAATAAGGATGTCACAGAGCTATGTAGGAAATTTAGCATTACCCACCATACCTCTTCTAAATACTTTCCAAAAGGCAATGGTCAAGTAGAGGCTACAAATAAAACCATCCTTAAAATCCTCAAGAAAATAGCTGATGAAGCTAGCCATGATTGGAACCTTCACCTCAATCCCACCCTTTGGGCCTACTGAACCTCCATCCAAACCCCCACTGGAGCCACCCCATTTTCCCTTGTTTACGGCACTAAGGCTATTCTACCCATCAAAATTGAGCTCGCTTCCCTCTGAATTTCTCTCAATAATCTATTGTCCAAAGAAGAATATAGAGTTTCCCACTTGCAAGAGCTAGAAATCCTTAATAACAGACGCCTCAGTGCCCTAAACCACCTCTGCATGTATCAAAATTGCCTCCACCTCTAGTTCAACAAAAGGATTAAACCTCGTCAGTTTGAGGTTGGTGATTTTGTCCTACAGCACAATATGAAGAACCTCCAGAATCGTGAAAAGAAAGGAAAGTTTGAACCTAATTGATTGGGGCCCTTCATCATCATAGAAAAGTATGGGTCCGATGCTTATTAGATTGTGCCACCAAAGGGAGATCTGATCCCTGATCTTGTAAATATTTTACATCTCAAGCACTTCTATGCTTGATCTTTCAGCAATTTTTTGTATAGCCAAAAACATCAAAATCCAAAAAAAAATAGAAAATAAAAAATCCAAAAACATAAAAAAAGTAAGCAAAAGCAAAAAAATCAAAAAATTCAAAAAGCATAAAAAATATAAAAGATTGAAAAAAGTATCAAACAAGCAAAAGAGAGAGAAATAAATTCATCCATCTATAAAAACCACTTCGGTGGTGCAATGGATAAGTACCATGGTGAAAACCTATTTTAGGCACCATGTGTAGTTAGATCCACCATTTGTTTCCACCATCTTCCATACAACCTCCATCACCTTCCATAATAAATTTACTACCCATATCTGTGAAGGTATTTCCTTGACCATTTTTCCACTTTTGCAATAAAATCACATTCCTGCACTACTGAGCTTACCATATAAAAAATAAGCTTTCTTCAAGACACAATGACTGCAAACATTTCCAACAAATCAGTAGACAGGTTGACTTTCCTAGTCTCGTTCTATTCACAAGAAATTGCCAGCGAATTCACGTGTCAATTAATCAATCTTTTTCCCATCAGGATGTATCCTTCCAGTGTTGGCTTTTTCTATCAATTCTCACGTCAAATATGTTCATAACAAGAACTTTTGGACTGAATGAACGCTTGGTCAGGATATCTTTTTGTTGATTTTATCTTGTGTTTAAATGTGGCCTTATCACGACAACATTGATCTTTTATATCTTGGTTCGTTATGATGAGTACATGGTGGAATATGTGTCATTTGTGGTATGATCTACTTGTCATAGATTTTTAGTACATTTATGTTTGATGTTCAGTTATGACTATGTATGCCTCACTGGGGGCATGATTTATGAATCTCAAATCCCTAAAAAGATCTAGATGTATTGCTTCTCCTCATAAGCAACATTTCATAGGTCTCATCATACCTGATATCTTGCATTCTTGTTCCTAACAACCTATTTGTCTGAGAGTCCAGTCCACACAAAGGAACCATGTCACTTGTATTTTCTAGCACATGGTGCATAAATCCTTTTGCAATATCAAACTAGGGTGTGCTCTCCAACATTAACACGATATAAATCCCACTATCATCATAGTTAGGATTACATTTTAGATAGGTCATATTTCACTTTGCATTTTTCTCTTGGCAAGGTTTCTGTTTATTTCTCCTATCCAGTCACCTAAATGATTCTATTAGACCTATTTGATACACACAAAAATAGTGTCCTCATTTATCTCATTTTGCATTACATTCATATAGTTGTTGCATTCATTTATTAGGTTAAATCCATTGATTAATTATTAATCATTATAGTTGTATTGTTAATCCATTCATTAATCATTAATCATTATAGTTGTATTGTTAATCCATTCATTAATCATTAATCATTATAGTTACCTTGATCATCCATTCATATAGTTATCCATTACATCCATTATCATAATTGCATTGATCCATTCATTTCAGTTCATTCATTTTAGGTCCATTAATTACACATTTACACATTATTCATTTATTTATTATCACATCGCATCATTACATGTAATCTACATCCATCTATAAGCATTTACACACATAACCCATAACATATATGCATCACAAATAGGCCAGTATAATCATATACATTCATATCATCCTGCATGTCAGTCATCAACATCATATAAAGTCATAATACATCCATCCTGCATAAACATCACATCATGAAATAAATCATCATCAATAAAAGTTCATAAAGTCCTTGTATATATATATATATATATATATCATAAGGTCTGTCGTACATCAAGTGTCTCATAAATAATACAAAAATGTGTATCAAAATGGCTTGAGATGAATCATGGTGGTGGCTGTGATGGCCCTACACCCATGCTCAGACACAGTGGTAACCCCACTGATCCCTGTGAATCCCGCCATGTGGTCTCAATAAGCGCTCTCTCTGAGTATGCGGGCTCCCACTGTCCCTCTGGCACCGTGCCTGGATAGAGTCTGATATAATATGTGGCCTCTTGCCCCCTCTGACCAACCTCCTACCATGCTGCAAAGGCATATGCTAGCACCTAACCTAGTCCTCTAGCCATACTTTCCTGGTGAGCTATATCTCGCTCAACACTGTAACTCTCTTCTCGCCTCTGTTCTATGTCTTGCTCTGCTGTTAGAGCTGTCATCCCTACCACATCCTCTCCTCCCCCCTCCTCCTGTCTGCCCATCCAAAACTCACCACTGTCCACTTGGGCCTATAATAACTCTAGAGCCCTCTAAGCATTGTCCCTATGAGATGTCTTTGCTGCTACCTCCCCCTATACTCTGGTCAGCTCTGTCTATAGACTGCCATCTGTAGCCTGGGCGATGGCCAATAACCCCTGTAGCCGCAAGATCTCTGCCTGTGCACTAACCTCAGTCACCTGAGATGTCTCCAGTAAGCCCTGTACTTTCCCAAGCTCAGTCCATAGACTGTCCCACTCTGCCATGACTGTATCATGTACCTCCTGGGCTATGTGCCCAGCTGGTGGTCCCTGTCCCTGTATCGATGGCCCTTGTAACCCATGTCCCTATACTGGTGGCCCCTGTCCCTGTACCTATGGCCCCTGAGGCCCCTGTGCATGTACCTGTATGCCTTGGACCACTGGTGGTTGCCTCCCTGTAGGTATCTCTACCTATTCTTGTCTCCTTGGAGCTGCTACCGTAGGCCAAACTCTCCTCCCCCCGACCCCTCCTCCATCCCCTCCCTCATCATCATCATCATCATTATCATTTTTTCCTCCTCCATCCCCTCCCTGTCTAGGCTACTCATCTTCATGTACCAAACCTGGCACTGTCAGTCTAACTGGCCTGTGTGCTGCCCACCACTATGCATATGTTGGGATGACTCCAGCATCCTATAATGACTTTCATGCCTTGATATATGGTACCTCTGTCATGCCCATCCATGACCCCCAAGCTATCTATAGGTCCACTCCCATCCCCAAATGCTACCTACCTCATAAGTAACCAAGGGATGTGGGAATCCATTTAGAATAACCTCTTGAATCTGGCCCATCTACCTCCATACTCTCAATGACATATACCTAGAAATCATATAAGATGTCCACCCAATCAGCCAACAATCTATCTGTATAAATACTTCTATGGGACCTAGTGTCCCCATACCTCGCACCTTGCATATGGTGCCCACTAAATATCCCCCATCTCATCTATAGTCTGTCACAAGTATCCCACCAAGTCTATAGACTTGTAGCTAATGGGTGGCCTATACCTATATGCAAACAACTCATAAGACTATCTAGTCTGATGTGTCTGGATCGACCGTATAACCACAATATGCTCCCACGCCTATACAAGTAGCAGCGTGCATCCTGGTCCTAGTGCCCTACCCTTACAATAGGCACACATGTGAAAATCATGGTAAAGCAGCCCAAGGATGGTATACCCCCAGCAGTATTGGTCCCCATCCTCCACCATGCTACTCAACACTAGAGCCTAGCCAATCGGGAATCCCTTTCTTGCATGATCAGGCATCAGGCATCCCCCAATAAGTCTTGCTAGATATAGTGCCACCCGCCACAACCATGGCCATAGCGCCATCACTCCCACCCATGACATCCACTACCGTGAAGTCGGTATATCTAGATATCTCCTCCCAAAGTCCATCTCCATGTGCAGCTCTAATCCCTTGAAAAGTACTCAGGTATCAACCCCAAAATTGACACTCTATAAATCCTCCACACATCGTGAAGGGTAATCATCGCTTCCCCTATGGGGAAGTGAAAACTTGATGTGGTACTATGCCACCTCTCAATCATTGCTAACATGAGCACATTATGCGCTCTCAAATGGGGCAAGAGGTGTACATGCTCTAGTCTGCATAGTGTCACAATACCCCAATCCTTCGCAGTCAGCTCCTGCTCCAGGGCCATCGTAGCTGGAAAGCACTCCCTCGCCTGGAAGGTAATGATATCCTCTTACATCCACTCTACTCATGTCAAATATTAGATAGCATTCTCGGGCATTGAAAAATTCCCCTATCCTGATCTGGGGCATCAAAAAATACTCTCGGACCCTCCCCTCTTTCTTCTTTCTTCCTTTTTCTTCTATTTCTAGGTCAATTGGCGGAGACACTGACTCACCCTCACTGGTGGTGGTTCTTTGTAGCTGCTGATCTGTGGAGACGGTGGTTTAGGCCGCCACCTCTTTTCCGCACAGACAATGGCATTCTAACTCTGTCATCTCCACCCTTATTTTTCCCCTCCCCTCTTCCCTCGCAAATGGAGATCATGTGTTCTTCGTCTGTGCAGACATCGATCGCTGATCAATCATTTGCAAAGATGGTGACCTGTCGATCACTGTCTGTGCAGATGGTGGTTAGGCAACCTCTGTCTGCATTGCAGGCCAGTTTGGAGTGCATTTTGGTTGCCAAAAATGCACTACAAAATCTTAAATGCATAATGGACAAGGAGACCTTCGACTACTCACCGGTGGTCCAGCGTCCGCGGATCGCTGATGGATCCTAACTTGCTCTCCAAGTTGTGCATGCTCTCGAACTGCTGCCATCACTCTTCTCTTCTTCTATCTTTTTTCTCTTTGTGAGTGAAAATGAGTTCTCTTTGGGTCCTGATGGACTATTTATAGCCCCTTGGGGCCTGTTTCTCGCTCTGGTCCCCATTTTTCCTCTATTTCTTTTGGACACGCCATGCAATTGGTCTTCTTTCCCTCTTTTCCTGCCTTTTTCGAGAAAGTTTTATTGAAAAAAATTGTTTTTTTTCCCTATTATTTTCTCAAGGAGGCACACTCCTCCACTCTCGTTGCCATAGGTTTTCCTGACCTTTCTAGGGCATCATATTTTCTTTTCTTTGACGCGACACCACTTCCGACACCGCATCAAAGAGGGGCAAAATGTAGACGTCTAAAATCATCCTTATATTAATTTAATTAATATCCCCATAGCATTATAATTAATTTTAATTAATTAATTATATTTTTTATATTCTTCTATTTATTTAATTAAATATGATTCACTTTCCTTAGTATTTAAATTTAATTTAAATACCATCCTCTTCAATGTATTAAATCTTATTTATATATATTTCCCTCATTAATCCCTTTTAAATAAATTTTAATTTATTTATTCCTCCACATGACCTAATTCTACTAAACCATAATTAATCTAAATCTAATTTGGATTAAACTAATTTGAACCTAGATCCTACCCTACCTCACATCACTCTCACCAATTAAACCTACTCACTAATTAAGTAATTTCTTGATTCCTACACATATTAGTCCTAATTATTTGCTCACACATGTGTGAGCAAATTTCAAAAAATTCACTTTTAAAAATAATTTTAATTTGGTGCCAACAAGGCTTCTTACAACCTTGATAACACTCTCTTACACTTTCTAAAAGTGTTTTATTGGACAAAAACTCTTACACCTCTTACAAGATCCTTCACATGTGTACTTTAAGTACACCTTGACCCATCACATCAAAAGTTGCTCACACATGTTTGAGCAAAGTTGGCCACTTGCATGGCTTATGTGTCCCTCATGTGGCACCTATGTGGATGTCACATGAGCTCCACCACATCTAATTCCTCTCTCTCCTCCAAAAAATCTATAAATAGAGGTCATTGTCAAGAGAAAAACATCTCTCATTTATGCATTGTTATCACACTAGTTTAAATTTTGAATTTTAGCTCATTTTCATGTTCATGTTTTAGTTCATCTAGAAATCACATCTTAGGTAATAATAGAAATGAATCTAGTTCTTAGTTTCATCTAATCTTCTAGAGTATGTTAGTATATCTTTTGCATCTTCATTATCCTCATTTGGTGAAGGCTTGAGACAAGTTCCTCATACTTGTTCTTGAGCTCTTCATTGTATCCATTAGTTGCACTTAGCTTTCATCCATAGCATACAAGTAATCTAGTGGGATTTTAATATTGTGTTGGGAGAGCACACCCACAAATATCTCTAAGAGAAAATCAACAAGACTTGGGTGCACTTGTTTGATTCATCAGAGGTTGTGGTGTAAACCCCTTTTGTTCCAATCCTTCATTTGAATATTGTCATGCCCAAAACTAGGGCAAAACACACATACAAATTTTTTTTTAAATACGCAAGTGCATACCACTAACAGGAATTTATTTGAGGTAATGAGTTATCACAGTAAGGGTTGTCTTCGAATAGCAAGGTATAATCATAAGTTGAATTAGGGATACATCACCTACAGAGGTAAATTAGAACATTAACTAGTCATACGGGTTATGTGAATAACTGGATTGGTTGATTTAACCCTAGGTCCAAGTTTTAATATTTGTATAATTATCAGGATGATATTCTGTTGTGAGGAGCCATACGTTGAAATAGGTTGTCCTGGAAGTCACGTTGTTTTCTAACCTTAGTTACAACTTATTCAATAAATTCTAGTCCCCATTTACTTTCGACCATTAACCACTAGATAAAAATTCAATAAACAAAACCAAATCTAAACCTTATTCCCCTAACAAAAATTAAACCTTGTTATACAATTTTCCAAAACTATAGTCCCTAAATTTCTTGATAAATATTAAATTGATCTCAATTAGAAAATTTGCATAGATCTCTAACCTTTCAACACACATAGGCAACATACTTTAATTAATCGACATTAACATCTATCTAAGTATTCCACACAGAACTACATCTGTAATTCAATAATTAACTATACAATTAAATAAACTATGTCTAACAAATTTACATGATTAA
>MU225256.1:14408113-14429359 GCA_018584345.1 Thuja plicata | reverse complement strand
GTAACCAACCTTTCAATTGTGTTATGGCAATGAAACTTGAGAAGAGCCCAATTCCTTATCTTTCTCCTCCTTCCAAAAACCTAATTGTCTCTAAAATTAGAGAGTGGGTGAACACTCACTAAGTTTTTCCAAATCCTCTAAAAAGGCCTCTAAAGTGTACTCCAGACTTAGCAATTATTGAGACATGCCCTCTAGTCTTTTTTCTTACCTCTTGTCTCCCCTCTTAAATGTGAGTTTAGAATGGAGTGTGGGTCAAGTCAATGCATGTGGCTCTCTTCCATTTTCGCCACTTTTGAAAGGTAGGCATTATGGAGGGCTATAATGGCGATCTAGGTTTACTCCATAGGTAAAAACTAGCCCTAACCCAAAGTACCCCCTTAGGGTTAACTAATTTTGGCCAAAAATACACTCTAGGGTCACTTTTGACCCTTCCAAAGTACCCCTAAAGTTCAAATTCGAGTTTCAACTTGATGTGATCCCTACAAGACATCTAGATGCAAGTGGAATTAATATTGCACCCTATTAGGTTTGGTGATTCTTTCCCAAACCCTAATTTGACAATTCATCATCCACATGGACAACACAAGTGTCAAGTGACACCAAGACAAAATACACATCACATTCACAATGACATGTCCAAACAACAACAACATGAGTAATAACTAATAAGACACATTTGGATTACATTTACAACAAGGATCACATTACAACAAGGTTTCAATCCCTTATTGGATTAAACCTTGGCTTACTCAATTCAGATGTGTTTAGCCCTGATTCTCTAAATAATTTCATGGTTCTCTTTCCTGCCCACTAAACTCCAGCATCAGTAGTCCAAGATAATAAAATCACATGAAATATATATATATTTAATTTATAATTAGCAACATCAATCAATAGCATGATTACATTCCTAATTGCAAATTTTCATACAGAAAGATTTAAAATATAAAATTTTCATAATCATCATGAAATAACATCCATGAAATAATCAAGTCCAATCATGATTCAATCTTCTCATCAATTCACTTATCTAAACATATATAATCAAAACAACCACTGGATCTAAGTCTAATCCATATCAAAATGAAATCCACACAATATAATCATCATCATAACATAGTATCTTGAGTCTCTGTCTGGATAATCAAAAAGTGTATCAATGTATCAAAAAATAAAGTATCAAGTGTGATCGAGCAGTAAGACTGTGATGGGTCGGGGTGAGGCCTCACAAATATGCTAACTTGTTTATAGTTTCTAATGGCTAATCCTTATTGTTTTCATGTTTGAGTGATTGTGTTGGATAGGTAGGTTTTTATCACATACAATTGTTATGTTAGATACAACAAATATCAAACTTAACATTTAATATATTGAAAGTAACATTTAGATTAAGTAGTTTAAATTTTTAAATCAAGTAACATACATTATATTGAAAGTCACATGTATATAAATCAAGAAATTTAAAATCAAGTGTATCCATCATATGTTTAAGTATATCAACTACTTGAACTTATCAAAGTATAATCCATCATATGTTTAAGTATATTAATAAAGTATACCAAAGTATATCCTAAAACATAAGATATATGTACATGTAATATATTATTTAGACCACCTCAAGTGATTCAGAACACTCATGGAGAACATGTAATATTCTCTCATGATCCTCATTATCCAGTCTCCAATTACGACGTCCACGTTGAGATTTAACTGGATGGAGACAAAGGGATGTAGCAATTACTAGGTGACTATATTGAAACACCTTATTGTTAGGTTGATAATCAACAAAGTGTATCCCTTGTTGGACTATTTTGATTTGCTTAAAATATGTTCCCTCTAAAACAATTGAACCTTGACCACAAATTTTAACAACATTTAAAATAATTTATTAAATTTGAAACAAAATTTAATATAGATGTAAAACACGCAAACCTGTGGACATTCCATCACTTTCTTCAAGTTCAATTAACCTCATCCTCTCTCCAGTACAACACAATAAATAGTAACTAACCCCTTCTACATTTTTAGACTCAGCAATAACAAATATATACATGAGAGAACTTAAACTTCAAACAAGATCTAGATATATGTACATACATGTATGTGTAACTTAATTTATTATACTTACCAATTTTGACCAATCATGAAATATGGTCATTATCAATAGAAATCAAAGGAATGTCATAAAAAATTTCATCTTCATCTCCATCAATTGTATCAATAATGAAAAGTGACACCAAATTCCATGCACCTACATATCCACGTTCCCGATTGATACATTCAAAACAATTTTCATCAATGTAGTGAGAACAAAAACATAAGTACTCCCTAGTGTACAATGTCGAATTGTGATAATTTGTACTCATAACTGAATGCAAAGATCGTGTCTTCTCTATCCTCTTGCAACCATGCATATTTTTTCTATCAACAATTGTTCACACACATATATTTAACATATAAAAATGAGACAATTTATGAATTTTGTTTGTAAAATTTAAACACGTGTGTGTACTTGTCATCTCCCAAAATATTCTATGTGGTGTCGCTTGACTCATTCTTGATGATGTGCCAACTTCATTTGGTGTGAAATGTATCTTACACCATTCAATAACATCATGTGCATTATTTATATGAACTCCTTGATAATTTATTTGATACTTTCGCAGAGCACGTTTGATCCAAGCTCCAACACCATCATGTTCACCTTTTCCATGTCCACTCTCAAAGAAACTCTAGACATGTGGTATTTTTTCATTATGATGATATCTACATAATGTATAAATGGTCTGGATAATTTAAATTTTTCCACATATCCATTTGACCAAACATAATTTTCATCAATTTTTATGCCCCTTTCTTTCAAATTTGCAAAAAAATTCTTTAAATAGTTTTCTACATAATGAATATCATGCTCTTTATGGGTATGTGCACCAAGTTGTGAGTCCAAAAAAGTGGACACGTGTTTCAAAAAAATTCAAATTTTATTTAACCCGATCGGGTTATTGAAATTTTGAAATTGTTCTAGGATTGGTAACCAAGCTTAGAAAACATTATTAAAAGATTCTATTTGTCTCAAAACCTGATCAGGTTCTAAGATGTTCCTAATTACCCAATCGGGTTCTGAGATGTTTCTAATAACTCGATCAGGTTAGAAACATAATATATTTTGGAAAGCCCATGACTTAGGCCATTTCTAGTGCCTAAACTACAGAGCAGTAGACTGAAGGAGGGAAAAGAGCATCAAAACCTGATCGTTCTTTGAAGAAAACAACATTTCTTCTACAATTTCCACATTTTCAAGCAATGATGCCTCGTAACAAAGGTATGTTTTATTGTTTTTATTTTTTTGTTATTTTTTTTGCATTTGTAATCAAATTAGGTTATGATATTTCTTTTTTGTTTTCTTTTATTAATTTCATATCATATTCATCAAACAACCCAAGAAGAGGAAAAAGAAATGAAAGACCACCCCCTGTAAACCCTCCTCAAAATTCTCCTTGTCCACCACCATTACCACCCATAAAACCTCCTCAAAATTCTCCTCATCCACAACCATCACCACTTTTAGACCCTCTACATGTGCCATTAGGTCATGTAAATGCAACACAAGAGGACCTTGTGCAACGCCTTAACTAAAATAATGCAAAAATTAATATATTAGTCAATAGGTTGAAGGCTTCTGGTCTTCATCATCACTCTACCCTCGCCACTACATTAGAACAAATGTCCAATAGTGCAAATGAGGTGTCTCAATAGGTGAAAAATGGGGTTCATGGAGGGATAGATGTCATACATATTATGCTGATGGTTTATCATATGAGGATGTGAAAAGAAAAGCCCTACAAAAATGTGACATTGTGCCCTTTTTACCGATCCTAATACTAGCACCTCCCTAGAATATAATATAAAATGGTTTCCTATATATTGTTGTGCTTATAGGGGGATGAAATTAGCTTTTTGGGATAGGTGGTACATGGTATTTGACCAACCACCTTGTAATAATAATGAGGTTCCTTTATACCTTTTGAGGAAGCTATACTGTGAGTTTATCCTCGACAAGAAGCTGAATTACTTTGACTTTCATAAGTTCTAGGGTAGAGGGAGAGGCTCTACGCAAGATAGACCTAGGGCTCATAGGATTACCTGACCACAAGAGAGGAGGCATTCTACAAGAAAATCCCTCATTCATGTTGTGGTTCTAGTAGTGGTGAAGGAGTCTATGGATATACAAACTCTTCATGCAGCTACATCATTGATTGATGTCATTATCCAGCATGACACTCAATTAGTTGGAGGAGAGGATGGATTAGTGCCTACCCCACCTCCATCTTCATCAGCTGTAACATTAGGATCATCCCATCCTGCACTAGCTCCATCATCATTAGATGCACCATTAGGATCATCTCATCCTGTACCAGCTCCATTATCATCAGATACAGTTGTAGGGTCAGCCCAGCCCATTGAGCATATCTGCATTAGTTGTAATGGTATATGTGATGGGGTAGATAGTCAGGCGAGTGCAGATGGTTTGACATCCCATTCATGTGTACATTGTAGGAGAATATGTCACGCATCCACTACTGAGGATATGGCCCTCACAGATGATTTTTTGTCAATGGTGTATGGTATAGAGCCAACACAGGCTTGTTTAAATTAGTGTTTTGACATGGTATTTTAATTAATTACCTAAATCTGTTAAAAGTAAATAAATTTTTTATGTATAGAAGAATCTAAATTTATGCATGAATAATATGCATTGCAGGGTGTAGCTGGTGGTATGAACACACCAAGGAGTGCTCATTTTAGTAGATGTGGATGGGTAGCTTGAACACCTGAGGTAATGTTTTATAAATATTAATAAAATAAAATAATACATTGTTTTCAAAATATCATATCTTAATAATTTGTATGACGGTAACTTAGTGTGGTCAAAGAATTAGTGTATGTTTGTTTGCTATTGCTTTATGGTCAAAGCATTTGTTCTAATGTAATTCAACTCAAGGAATTCATAAAAGGATGGTACTCCCTCAAGGGATTAGGTTGAACGGAAAGGCTTCAACAAATATCCTTAGCTTTTGGTAACCTAGACATCATACTTTTGAACAAGTTCACTTCCTTGTCTAGCCATCATGACTCAAACTGATTTGAACTACCGCCCTCCATCCTTGGACTCAATTCAACCAATGCTGAACTCATACATAGACTCATACCCCAACCAATCACTTATTGGCCTCTGAATCAACCTTGAATATCATATGGAACATCCAACCATCATTATTTTACTCTTATTTCTTGTTCAAAATCATGTAAACTCTACTCTCTGGCATTTCACTGTCATACTAGGACAGTCCCCATATACTAGTCTATATCTTCACCATAGACAAGAACCCCTCTATACCCTAGGTTCATAAGTACCCCAAATATTTTCATCACTACCCATACCACATACTCTCAACCTAAAAAAACTCAAAATCCCCCCATTCTAAGGGTAAACACACTAAAACATACTCACTACCAGGCTACAATAGTCCTATTACCTACTGCAAAAGTGGTCCTTGTGAGAATAACTGAGAGGGGGGGGGGGGGGAATCAGNCCTACTGCAAAAGTGGTCCTTGTGAGAATAACTGAGAGGGGGGGGGGGGTGAATCAGTGGCCTCAAAAATATTGCAATAAATAAAAAACAACACTTTATATCTTAAATATAAAACTCAAGTTATCTTTAGTCCCACAAGATGTATGCCTTGAAATAATCTTAAAAAATAACTATTGCTCGTAGTTCACTGTTAAACCTTATTCTTACTGTTTACCAATTAGCAGTCTGTCATTTACCGAAATGTAGTAAATAAATTAGTATATGCTGATCAATCCTGTTTTAGTAGTGTGTAAAGAAAAACATGAAAGCAATGACTCATAAATACATTTGACACATGGATTTTTGATGTGGAAACCCTATTAAGGGAAAAACCACTTGGGACTGGTAACCCAAAATTTTCACTCTTCTGAAGTGAGCTCGGTGAAGAGCCAACCCTGTTAAAGTTTACAAACACACTATTAAGTGTGACCTTGTTAGAGGATTTAACACTAACAGTTTATCACTTGAAATATGGTACTCCTATGCTATCTTCATGATAAACCTTTTGATACTCCTTGGAATATATCTTAATATATAAAGGATTTGTTTATATCCTACTTGGTTAAGAGACTTCTCTCATTCAATGGTTAAACTAAAATAGAATATGATCTGTTCATACATACAACTTAGACTTGCATATTTTTAGATCTATTGTAAGCTCATAATACCTTTCGATCAATGTCTACTTTCAATACCTTTGCTCCACTTCTTTCTTCTTGGTGATGTTGTGCTTCTCTATTGCTCGGTGTCCACAGAAATATAGCTATGTTCTTTAGCTTGATTGACCAGGATTGTATGAAGTTATTCTTCACCAATATACCTTCAACATCCTCTTCTCTATTCACTTCGCTAATTCACAATGAATTATCTTGTCTCTTTATAGACATGATTTCACCGTTTCTTAGTCCTTGACTGCGTGATCCACAATTCTAGCCAATATTGCTTTAAAACTATACTTCAGTTTTATCCTGTATCTATCTCTTAGACAACTAGAATAAAAAAACTTTAAAACTCTCACTTATCTTTGGATTTTAACTTGTTGATGAAAACAATATTAACAACCAGTTAACTCCATATTTATCTCTTTCCATCTAACTCTTTTGTCATTTTTGAACTTCAGTTCTTTTCGGTGTTTAACTCTTTGTTAGCTCAGTCAACACTTCACTTCTCCTCAGGTTTCTCCGTCCATCAGGGTTGTCTGTCCATCGTGTAACACTATGATTCTACTCATCAGAAATGCTTAATTGGGTTTCTTGCTCAGGTATCACTATGAATTTCCTCTCAGGTTTCTCTATCCATCGGGGTGCACTGCCTATCGATGTTTGTTGTCACTTAGTGCATACTAAAATTTCATGTATTACTGATAGCATAACCTTTATCTTTCTAGTTCTGTGAAATATTTGACACTATGTATATAACCAAACAGATTATATCAAGTTGACATCAATGAAAATATAATACATTAATTGATTTAATGCCTTGCATTAACTTTCTGTAGCTTGGTGATCATCAACTTAACATCTTCAAGCATTCAATCAGTTATGATTCATAAATCTCTCCCTTTGGCATTGATCACAACACACTACATTACTACTAGTAAAATATGAAATATATCAGTTGTAGTTGTACTATAAGCAATACAAATGTCTGGCTCTCTGTAAGCTGTTCTAGCTTAGATTTTTTTCTTGCAGAGTGCTTTATTCAATCTGAATTTCCTTCACTAGATAGATGTAGCAGCTTATGATTCTGTCTCTTCCTGATGTTTTCTCTCCCTTTTGACTATTCCTCTTCTTGATTATCACTTTTTCCTTTGAAAACAATAAAGTCATCTCTCCCTTATGATACTTCTCTCCCTTTCAATAGTCAAGATGGAAATTTCATATGTAATCTCTCCCTTTTGATATTCTCTCCCTTTATAGGTTACATCTCTCCCTAAAGTCATCTTAGGATACTCTCTCCCATCTGGATATTCTCAGGATACTCTATCCCTTTGAATTCTTAGGATATTCTCTCCCTTTGACAACAATTCCAAAGTATATCCTTCCTCCTTTTTATAACATACTCCTTGAATTTCCCTATCCATCAGCAATACAGTGACTCTAGTGTTCGGTGCATACATGTATTGATGTATCTGTGTATTGATGTATCTTTGCAGTCCATCTCTTTGCTTGCATCAACATGAATGATCTTCTGATTATGTGTAGGCTGATGCAACCTCCTAGTCAGCTTACTGACCAATAGACAAGGGTTGGACCCCTAATATCTTTCTCAGGTACTCAAATGTATCTTTAGGAAATGAATTTGTGAATATGTTAGCTAATTGTTCCTTTGATTGAACATATTCTAGTATCACCTCTTTCTTTTACACTTTTTCTCTTAAGTAATGATACTTTATTGCAATATGCTTAGTCTTAGCATGCATGATAGGATTCTTAGAAATTTTTATTGCACTGGTATTATCACAATAGATAATCACTGTTCAAGAATTTTCATATTCATACCTTCCAGTAATTGTTTGATCCATGCAATGTTAGAGAAGTTTGCAGGAGCAACCACATATTCTGCTTCTGTAGTAGATTGTGAGATGCATCCTTGCTTCTTACTAATCCATGTGATAAGTATGTCACCCATGAAGAATTCTCCTCCAGTTGTGCTCTTTCTGTCATCTAAGTTTCCATCTCAATCAACATTTATATAGATGTGAAGCTCAAATTTGCCTTCTCTTTTATACCATAATCCATAATCTTTGGTTTTCTTTAGATATCTTAGTATTGTTTTGACAACAGTCATGTGTGATTCTTTGGTATTAGTAGAGAATCTTGCAACTATTCCAACTGCATGTGCTATATCTGGTCTGGTATGAACAACATACATTAGTTTTCCAATCATTGATCTATATAGGGTTTGATTTACCTCATTTGACTTGTCTTCATTTGTCAGCTTACATCTAGTAGCCATAGGTGTTCCAACTGGTTTGGAATCTTCCATCTTGAATATCTTCAACACTTCCTTGATGTATTTGGATTGTGTGATATATATGCCTGCATCTTGTTGAAGAATCTGTAGACCAAGAAAGAATTTGATCTCCCAAAACATCGACATCTCAAACTCTTTTCTCATTGCATTAGAAAAAGATTTACATCACATATCATTACCCCCAAATATGATATCTTCAACAAATATTTCAACAATCAGAATGTTATCATCAATATCTTCTTTTAAATACAGATTTCTATTTTCACTTGGTCTTACAAATCCAATGCTTATGAGATAGGATTGAAGTCTTTCATACCAGGCTCTAGGAGCTTGTTTCAATCCATAAAAGGCTTTGTGTAGTCTACAAACCATGTTTCTCTTGTCAGGATCAATAAACCCTTCTGGTTGTTCAATGTATACCTCTTCTTCCAGTATTCCATTAAGGAATGAAGACTTGACATCCATATGGTATACCTTGAATCCTTTGAATGCAACATAAGTAAGTAGTATTCTCACTCCTTCTAGTCTAGCAATGGGTGCAAAGGTTTCACCATAGTCAATACCTTCTTCTTGTGCATACCCCTTGCATTATAACCTTGCTTTATTTCTTGTGACTTCTCCATTCTTATGCAGCTTGTTTATGAATATCCATTTGGTACAGATGACATTCTTGTCATCTGGTCTTGGTACTAATGTCCATGTTCTATTATTCTCAATCTATTCTATTTATTCATTCATAGAACTAACCCATTCTTCATTTTCAAGTGTAGTATTAACAAATTTAGGCTCAAAATCATAAATTAAACATCTAGTGTTCAGTGACTTACTTCTTGTTCTCATTCCAACCTTCTTGTCTCCTATGATCTAGTTTTGTGGATGATGTCTTCTAACATACTTGGCAAGTTTTTGTTCAGCTCTTTGTTCATTATTCTGATCATCATCTTGACCTTCATTCTGACCTCCATCGCTCGGAACATCATTTAGAGGATTTTCTTGATTTTTGGTATTTGCAGCCTGATGCTTAGTCGTAGTGTTATGTTTCTTGGGAGCGATACATTATTGCTCAGGCAGAGTGTTAGGTTCTTCAGTGTAAAAAAACCTGATGTAGTCTTCTAGTTCTTTTCTACTTTCCTCGTCATTTTTCTCTACATATTCATCTATTCTGATATTTGCACTTTCAATGATTTTTTTAGAGGACTTGTTAAGACATTTATAAGCCTTTCTCTTGGTGGAATACACTAGAAATATTCCTTCTTCACTTTTGGAGTAAAGATTTCCATTTCTATCTTCTTTCAAAATATAACATTGACTTCTAAAGATTTTGGAGTAACTTACATTAGGTGTGTATTCATACCATAGCTCATAGGGTGTCTTTTTGGTTTCTTTCTTCAATTATACTCTATTCAATGTGTAGATAGTAGTACTGGCAGCTTCCCTCTAGAATGTTTGAGTGATTCTTTTCTCTATCATCAGTGTTCTTTCACAATCAACAATTGATCTGCTTCTTCTTTCAGCAATCCCATTTTGTTGTGGTGTTCTTGGTGTAGAAACCTATCTTTTAATTCCATGCTCATTGAAAAAGTTAGTGAATTCATCAGAAAAAAATTCTCCTCCTCTATCTAATCTTAAGTATTTCAATTCCTTACCACTTTGTTTTTCTACCATAGCTTTATACCTTTTAAACAACTTGAATGTTTCTGATTTTTCTTTAAAGAACATAACTATCATCATTCTAGAATAATCATCAACAAAGAGAATGAAATATCTATCACCATAGTAGCTCTTTGTTCTCATAGGTCCACATAGATAAGTATGGACTAATTCTAGAATAGCATTATATGTATGGGCTTTGCTCTTGAAACTAGACTTTATCATTTTACCTTTTTGACAATTCTTAAACATGCTCAGTAAGCCTCTTACTTTCCTTTTATTTCTTATCTTAATCATGTTGTCAAAATTCACATGGCATAATATCTTATTCTATAACCATATGTATTTGTTTCTAGCCATTAAACAAGTGGTGTTTATAACACCAAGATAGAATATGTTACCTTTTGTTTGTTCACCAGTTCCGATCAACCTTCCTTTTTCATTGAAGATCTTGTTGGAATAGTCCCAAGGGATAACTGAGAGGTGGGGGGGGTGAATTAGTTATCAGCTAGTTTAATTATTTTTTTCAGTTAATTACAGAAAAACATTAATCACTGACACATTCAGATAACACAAGATAGTACACAATAATTTTGGTTACGGGGAAACCAAATAGGTAAAAACCCAGTGGAAATTAGCACCCATAAAGAACTATACTTGAGTATAATTATCCATATTAGGAGATCTTGCAACCCTATTAGGAGTTGTTCTTTACAATGCAATAAGTACAGTGACCATGTTAAGGGTCTGACCCTGTTAGGAGTCTTTTACAAATAACCTTGTTAGGGGTGAGGACTCACTGTCCAAAAAGCTCACTACTAAGATGATGAAGGCTGCAACCTTCAGTATAACAGATATGCACTATATCTGATAAATGAATTGTTTGAGTAGAAATTTTATCTTTATCATTTCTAGTGTGTTTTATTCTTTCACTTCTTCTTCACATAGATCTTTTCTTGACGAATGAAATGTCTCTACTGTCCCAAAACAACAGACATTCTATTTTGTACTTTTTTTGTCTCTTCTCTTATCATTCAGACTTAGTGTTCACCAAATGAACTACTATAAGTATCTTCCCAAAAGATGTGATATTAGTTGTCTTTAGGAGTCCCTTCAATACTTCTTTAGTAGGCCAAATTAGGCACACAACCCAAACTAAATAGACGTGACACTTCACATAGTCGGCTCTACCAAATTGACTCAATTATCTCACTTCTGCTAGAAATTTTTTAGCGCCTTTAGATAATTATCTTTAACTCATAAATAAACATGAATAAAAACACACATATCCCAAAGATAGGCACAACTCAAGAAACAATGTAATTACATTGGCTCTTCACAGATAATCTTCAGTCACTATAGCTGTCAAAACAAACTAACATAACTCAACTGAAACTACATATGTGACTCTGCGTGAATGCACATAGCAACTAGAACATGTGTACACCATAGAAATAAACATGCAAGGCTCTAAAACATCTATACCATTAATTGCTTACAGGACACTGCTCTATATTATATGTTGTCATCAATGACAAACATACAATCAACAATTTGCACAAAAGAAAATCTCCAACAATCTCCCCCTTTGACATTGATGGCAACATATGATATGATGACCACCATCAACCCAAAGTATCCTCCTTCTTTTTACAATCCTCTCAATATCCTCATCAAGGGTTCCTATTTACTGTTGCTGCTCTTTTGACTGTGTTTTTATTTTCATGATTATATACTCCCCTATAGTATATGCTCCCCCTTACTAATACTCCCCCTTTGACATCAATGGAAAAGGGTGCCAAACATCATGAAGCACATGTACTACTCCAAAAGTAGAGTATTCAACCATTCATTAGTCACCAAGGACTGATGTTCTTTGCTACAAATTCTAATCAGACTCAGGAAAGGGAATTACTCCCAGCTTCTCCCTGAGATACTCAAAAGTATCTTTTGATAAAGGCTTTGTAAAAAATTTTCTTAACTTTTCTTTAGTGCTCACATAATCCAACTTTACTTCTCTGTCTGCAAATTTTTCTCTTAGAAAGTGATATTTGATCTCAATGTGTTTTTTCTTTGGGTGCATCACATGGTTCTTTGACATATTGATAGTGCTAGTGTTATCACAGTGAATAACAATAGGATAATCAATATGAATACCAAAGTCTTTAATCATTTATTTGATCCAAACCATTGTTGAATAATTTAGTGCTGCTGCAACATACTCAGCTTCTGCTGTCGACTAAGAGATACAATTTTGCTTCTTTATTGTCCAAGTAACCAACTTGTCTCCAAGAAATATTATTCCTCCTAAGGTACTCTTCCTGTCATCAACACAACCTGCCCAATCTACATCTGTATACACATGAAGTTGTATTTTCTCTGAGTTAGGATACCATAAATCATATTCTATAGTCCCCTTTAAGTATCTGAATATAATTTTTATTTCCATTAGGTGATTTTGTTTAGGTTCAACTGCAAATCCTCCAACAATGCCAACTACATTAGAAATATCTAGTCTAGATTGAGTAAGATATATGAGTTTTCCAATCATTGACTTGTATAGTGTCTTGTCAACTACCGTGGAATCATCATCTTTAGAAATCTTGCTTCCTGTTATCATGGGGGTGCTTACTGGTTTGCAATCTTCCATTTTGAAAGTCTTCAATATCTCCTTCACATACTTAGACTGATTTATAAATATGCCTTTGTCTGTTTGTTTTACATTCAATCCCAAAAAATATTTGATAGGTCCAATCATGCTCATTTCAAACTCACTTTTCATCTCTTAGGCAAATTATGCACTAAGCTTGTCATTACCTCCAAAGATAATTTCATCAACAAAAATAGCAACAAGTAGTAATCCTTCATCTGTCTCTCTTATGAATAAGTTACAATCTGTTGCTTTTTTTCTGAATCCTATCTTTATTAAGTAACCATCAAGTCTCTCATACCATGCTCTTGGGGCCTATTTAAGTCCATAAAGTGCTTTCTTTAGTCTTCATACCATGTATAGTTTGTCTGATAGATTAAATCCTTCAGGCTGTTCTATGTAAACTTCTTCCTTCAAGTCACCATTCAGAAAAGCTGACTTGACATCCATTTGATATACTTTAAAGTTCTTGAATGTTGCATAGGCTAGAAATAAATTGATAGCTTCCAGTCTTCTCACAGGGGAAAATATATCAATGTAGTTTATTCCTTCTCTCTGTGCATATCCTTTATATACCAGTCTTACTTTATTTCTTACCATTGTACCTTCTTCATTCATCTTATTCCTGAATATCCACTTTGTTCTAATCACATTCTTGTCATGAGGTCTAGGGACCAGTTCCCACGTATCATTCTTTATTATCTGATCCAATTCTTCTTGCATAACACTTTGCCAATCTGAATCATTGCATGCATCTTCAACACTTAAGTGTTCAATCTAAGAAAGTAAGCATACCTCTTCATCAACGGTTGAACCTTTTTCTCTGGATCTTGTCAGGACTTTAGCGCTTTGATCTCCAATGATGTCTTCCTTAGAGTGGTATTTAAATGTGTGTTTTGAGTTTTTAGGAGTGACACTCTCATCTGTAATCTATGATTCTTCTTGACTTTGTTCAGGATTGTTGCATGAAACATCAATATAATCAAAAATTTCTTCAATAACTGTGTCCTTACTGATAGGTCTAGGTTCATCTTCAATCATGAGAGCACATTCATTGTATCTTTCTTGAATCATAATCTTCTCATCAATCTTTACATGAGTACTTTCTATGATCTTCTTCAATCTTAGATTAAAACATCTACAGGCTTTTCTTTTAGTAGAGTAACCAAGAAAAATACCTTCATCGCTTCTAGCATCAAACTTGCCAATGCTGTCATCTCTCTTGATGTACCACTTTCTTCCAAAGATTCTAAAGTATTTCACAGTGGGTACATTACCAAACCAAATTTCATAAGGTTTCTTGTATGTGCCTGGCCTTAATTGGATTCTATTGATAGTATAGACTGCTGTATTGACCACATCTCTCCAATAGGTATGAGAAACCTTTCCTTCAATCATGATAGTGCACGCTATGTCAAGTATTATCCTGTTCCTTATTTCTACTATTTCATTCTTCTGAAGGGTTCTGGGAGCACTTAATTGTCTTTTTATTCCATGTTCTTCACAGTAATCATAAAAATGGTCAGAGGTGAATTCTTCTCCTCTATCTGATCTCAGACATTTTATCTTCAATCTAGATTCATTTTCAACCTTAGCTTTGAATACTTTGAACTTATCAAAATCTTTAGATTTGTCTTTTAAGAATGCAACCCACATCATCCTTGAGAAATCATCAACAAAAGAAATAAAATACCTTTCTCCATAGTATGATCTTGTTTGAGTAGGTCCACATAGGTCTGTATGTATCAGATCTAATTTTTTCTCTACAGAGTTCTGTTTACTTATGAATGAGGTCCTCACATGCTTCCCCATCACACATTCCCTGCACATAGTATCAACTGGTCTTGCAATACTAGGGTGGTCTCTTACTGCCTTTACATTACTTATCTTTACTATGTTGTCAAAACTGATATGACAAAGTCTCTTGTGCCATAGCCAACTGTCATCCACTTTTGCAACAAAACCACTTACTTCAGAGTTAAGCTGAAAAACTTACCTTTGGTCTTTGAGCCTGATGTAATCATGTCTCCTTCTTTGTTGTTAATGATGCACTTTTTGTCTTTGAATTCCAACTAATATTATTTGTCAATCAATTGTCCAACACTTAGAAGGTTGTGATGTAAACCATCAACATAAAGAACATCATCTGTTTTGTTCTTTCCATATAAGGTAATAGAACCTCTACCTATGATAGGTTTGGGAGTGTTATCTCTAAATCTAACCATGCCACCTTTTTACTTATCTAGATGTACAAATCTGTCTTTGTCACCTGTCATGTGGTGTGAGTACCCGATGTTTATGATCCAGTCTGTTCTGATGTTTGGTTTGGAAACTAATGCTAACTCTTATGCTTCTTTTTCATCTTCAATGTCCATCTCCTCAAGTGTTTTATCAATGTATTTAATGGCAACGAATCCAATTTCATCTTATCCCGAATCATCATCAGTTACACCATCTTCAACATGATATTATTCTTTAGTGTATTTTGGTTTGTAATTTGATCTGAACTTTTGACTCTTGTAGGACACTTAGATGCAAAGTGGCCAACTTTATTGCATGAAAAACATTTGAATGGTAGCTATCCTTCATATTTACCTTTACCTTTTCTTTCCTTCTTGGAAATCATAGCAATGATTTCTTCTAGTTCAATGTCAACTTCTTCCTTCTCATTAGAAATTCTTAAGGATTTCTTAAGATGGATTGAGGCTTTGAAGGCTGTTTCCATTTTAGGTTCTGTCTTCAATCTTGATATCTCAAATGCAGATATTTTGCTGATCATGGTTTCTCTTTTGAAGTCCTTTTAGAATTGCATGGTTTCATCCAAGATGTTAATCTTTCTTTCATAATCTGCTGTCAATGTGGTCATCAATTTGTCCATTATTTCATCCTCTAAAATTTCTCCACCATTGTTCCTGATACCTGATACTGCTTCATTAATCCTTTGATTGTAAGCTCTGATGTTCTCTTCAGGTAGCATCTCTAAATTATTGTATCTTTTCTTACATGTCTTTCTACGTGCATTCTTTGCTTGGATGTCTCCTTAAAACATATCTTCTAAGTATTTCCAGATTGAATATGCTCTTTTTTCCTTCTTGATCTTAGAAAATTCACTGTCAGATAGGGCACTAATTAGGGCCTCCTTGGCAATTGCATTTTGAGTGAATACTTCTCTTTGTTTATTTGTAGAGTCTTCTTCTGCAAGGTATTTCAAAGTAGGAACATCAATTTCATGAGTAGAAATCTCATAGATCTCAAAACCAACACACTGAAGATGTGTTATAATTTTATTCTTCCAATCAAGATAGTTATCTCCATCAAACTTAGGACTCTCTTTCCTAAAGTATGCCATTTGATCTACCTTAAGTTGTTAGGATTTCTCTCCAAGGCACTTGGCTCTGATACCAATTGTTGGAATAGTCCCAAGAGATAACTGAGAGGGGGGGTGAATCAGTTATCAACTATTTTAATTATTTTCTTCAATTAATTAAATAACATTAATCATTAACACATTCAGATAATACAAGATAGTACACAACAATTTTGGTTACGGGGAAACCAAATAGGTAAAAACCCCGGTGGGAATTAGCACCCACAAAGAACTTTACTTGAGTATAATTATCCTTGTTAGGAGATCTTGCACCCCTATTAGGAGTTGTTCTTTACAATGCAATAAGTACACTGACTTGGTTAAGGGTCTGACCCTATTAGGATTCTTTTACAAATAACCCTGTTAGGGGTGAGTACTCACTGTCCAAAAATCTCACTACTAAGATGATGAAGGTTGCAACCTTTAGTAAAATAGATATGCACTATATCTGATAAATGAACTGTTTGAGTAGACCTTCTATGTTGATTAGTTCTACTGTGTTGTATTCTTTCACTTCTTCTTCACATAGATCTTTTCTTGATAAATGAAATGTCTCTACTGTCCCAAAACAACGGACATTCTATTTTGTACTTTTTCTGTCTCTTCTCTTATCATTCACATTTAGCATTCACCAAATGAACTACTATAAGTATCTTCCCAAAAGAGGTGATCTTAGTTAGCTTTAGGAGTCCCTTCAATACTTCTTTAGTTGGCCAAATCAGGCATGCAACCTGTTTAGAATCACACAACCCAAACTGAATAGACACGACCCTTCACATAGTCAGCTCTACCAAATTGACTCAATTATCCCGCTTCTGTTAGAACATGTTTAGCACCTTTAGATAATTATCTTTAACTCATAACTAAACATGCATACAAATATGCATATCCCAAAGATAGGCGCAACTCAAGAAACAATGTAATTACGTCGGCTCTTCATAGATAATCTTCAGTCACTGTAATTGTCAAAACAGACTAACATAACTCAACTGAAACTACATATCTGACTCTACATGAATGTACATAGAAACCAGAACATGTGTACACCATGGAAATAAACACACAAGGCTCCAAAACATCTGTACTTATAATTTCTTATAGGACACTGTTGTATATTATATGTTGTCATCATTGACAAACATACAATCAACAATTTGCACAGAAGCAAATCTCCAATAGATCTTTGCCTTCTTATTCTCAAATGCTACTCGGTGACCTATGTTATTCAACTATGAAAAACTCAATAGATTATAGTTAAGTCCTTTTACCTAGTATGCATTTTCACATTTGATCAGGTTATTAAACATTATGTTTCCTTTACCTTCAACTGGACAAGGTGAATCATTACCCATTCTTACTGATCCACCATTATAATACTCAAAATTTTGAAAGTTTTGTTTATCACCGGTCATGTGGTGAGTGCAGCCACTATCTATTATCCAGACATCATTCTTAATAACCTTAGATATGAGTGTAGTCTCTACATAACTTTCTTATTCGTCTAAATAATCCTTCATGGCCACAAATATCATCAGATTCAGTATCATTATCTCCAGCTCTGTTCTCAGCTAGGTAACAAGCTTTCTTCCCTTTGTCCTTGTAGTCTCAGGTATCTCTTCTGTTAGATTGTTAGTTTCTTCTTTAATCTATTTTTTCCATTCTATCAAACTTATTTTCATATGATCTATCATTACTTCTGTCGTATTTTCTTTTGTTAGGACACCTAGCAGCAAAGTGTCCAATCTCTTTACAATTAAAACATACAAGTGGTAATTTACCTTTGTATCTACCTTTGCCTCTCTAAAATCTTATAGCCATTAGTGCTTCAATCTCATCAAGATCTTGGTCATCACTATCACTTTCACTATCATTTGTCATAGTGTGTTTATGACTCGACTTACTTATTTTCAAAGAAGATTTGAATGCAGACTCAATAGATGGTAAGACATTTTTATCAAAGTTATTCATCTCAAATGAAATCAATCTACCAACCAAACTATCTAGAGTGACATTATTGTTTTCTACTTCTCTCATTTCTTGTATAACATATACTCTAATAGCATATACAGGTAGTAAGGTTCTTAGGATTTTACTTACCACTGCCTCTTCTTCAAGTACACCTCCAACTCCTCGGATAGCATTGACTACCTCTTTTATTCTGCATCTGTACTGAGTGATATTTTCTCCTTCTCTCATTCTTAGGTCATCAAATTTACCTGTTAGACTCTCTTCCTTAGCTCTTAGTACTATTACCCAAATTTTTACATGCGGGAAAAAAGTAAAATTTGCATAAAGAAACATCTCTTTGACATTACTGTTCAGCCAATGCAAAAGAAATACATTGCTATTACATTCATATTATCATATTATATTTGTACTCTAAGTTTTGATCAAATTCACACTTTCAGATTCATAAATGATCATTACATTGTGCATTCATACTGAATGTATTAGACAAGTGTTCCTTTAAGGTCACATCTTGCATACTGAAACTTAGAGGACATATGCAGAAAAGAAAGTAAAAGAGAAGCATGATGAAATCTAGGGGTCTATATATTGCCTTTAAGAGGTCTTCTAGTTTTTGGAGTCATTCATTTGCATCATCTGAAGTCTTCATATCCTAGGTCTTGTCTCTGATTGTCCTGCACTCTAGGTCTTCTGTGGTCCTGAATCCTGCATCATGGTGTGAAAGATATATTAGATCCAATTGGATCTAAGCAATACATAAAATCCTAAAAGATACCATGCATCAGTCAAACTTCATTAACTGCATATTTACTGATGATATCAATGTAAGAGAAAGATACACATTTTCATTGACGGAATAATAACATCAAACAAACATATCTTTATCAAATCCTATGCTATATTTGAAAGATGCAGTGAGTTTCATGAGCCCGTGCTCGAACTTCACAAATATGTGTTATTAAAGAATGAAAGAATTCTAGATGTTCAATGTGCAGGAGAGAAAGAAATGTTCAAATGCAAATTTCAACATTAATGTACAAAAAGATATCAGATGTGAGTCATGTGCATATGAAGATGTAGCTTTAAACAGTGCACATATATAAAGGGTCAAATAAATGCTGTGTAGAGACATAAAAGATATGGGTCACTATGATCTAATGCTAAATATGCAGATATCAGAAGTAGCATACACAGAGAAATGTTGATATGCCAAACTGTAAGGTAAATAATGATGCTATTTTGCATATTTAGTCAAAAGCCCAAGCAATGATGGTAGGTGTATTAACAATGTGATTATATAATGCTGCCAAGTACATATTTAAACAAGTTCAGATGCAATGCTTTGTGCAAAATTGGAATAAAAAGTGTATTTGTATGTTATTTGACTTCCATTTCTTACATAAAGAAATTGCATATTAAAAAGTTTTCAGACAGTAATATATGAAGTTGACAAAATGGAGTTCATATCTCAGCAACAACATGGAAACTTGCTTATGTTCAGATGTACAGAATAAGCCAGTGGGGTATTCAGTATTTATTTCATTCAACCATGATAGTGCCATCAATTATAATGATGTTATCAAATACAGTAAAAGATGCTATGCATATTCAAGAGGAAAATGATAACAACAATGCTGCTATAAAGGAGGACAACAAGTTTCATATATTATAACAGCATGGTCTCCGTACAAAATAGTAAGCTACAGACAGAAAAGATGATCCTAGTTAAAAAACTTGCAAACAAGGGAGTTTCAGCTTGAACAGAGAAGCATCTTTATGCTTATTATAACAATGTGTTTAAAGACTACAGACATCAAGATGAGTGTTTTGAAACATTTAAGACGCAATCATGGAGCCCGTATCAATTCAGACAAGAATCTTCAAGTATTTCAACCAAATACCAGGTGGGTGTTCTTATTTTTGGGATTCAAGACAACTATATTAATGGAGTCAACAACAGAACTTAAAAGAAAGGGAGATCTCATCATTATCGGCCTCCACAAGACATTTCTTTTTCACATTTAAAACTGAAATAAGTAACAGCAAGAAACCAAGTGACTGTAGAGTCCAAGATCAAGTGTTGTTCTATTCTACAATGAAAGTTTCAGCAAAGACACAAAGTAAAGAAATAACCCATTTATTATCGGCTACAACAATGCATCCATTTTTTTTATATTTGAAAATGCATTGAACAAAATGATAATTATAACTTATCTGCAGAGGGTCTAAAGAAGAGCCCGAGTTCCAAGTGGTGAGGGCCCAAGTTCTCAGTGCTATGTAATATGGTAGGTGATAGAGGCCTGAGCTTCTTATGGGATACACAAAGCAACACCATGCATTGTGGCGCATAACTCCAGTTTAAAGCTAGAACCCGTGGTCAAAAGATCAAGCCAAGGATGGCGCCATATAGTATGGTGTATAAATTCAATGACAAGCCTAAGATTCATGCTCAAAAGAGGAAAAGACATGCACAAATAGTAGGCCATTATGTATAAGCCGTAGTCAATGAGTAGAAAAAGCCCGCAGATCAGAAGGAAAAGTGCCACGACAACACCATATATTTAGGAAGTGGACTTACAGATCGGTGAAAGCTATGCAATAGGGCCCAAGATTCTTGCAACAAACACATAACAGTGCCATTTCATAGCATATACCAAGCTGATGGTGGGTTTGAAAACATTTGCTGAGCATCAAATATTATCTTCATCTTTCAAGCCGAGAATAGATTATAGAGCTGAGTTCATAGTTCCAAGAAAAGACAGTCAGTGAAGAAGTAGCAGTGATCTTCAGTATATCAAGGCTCGAGTTCAACAATGGAGTCCTCTCACAGTCAAACAAAGTTTCTTCTAAGTAGTTTTCAAATGGCTTCTGCATACTAGGGTTTCATTCAGCTTTCCCTCATTCGAATGCAAAGATCAAAAAACAAATGCCAAGATGAAATGAGAGTTGAAGTCCGGTGACAGTGAGGATAGTAAATGCCATTCAATGTTACAGTGTACTTC
>MU225256.1:14370946-14385521 GCA_018584345.1 Thuja plicata | reverse complement strand
AACTTTTGGTTTTCCGAATGTCGATCCTCACAAAAAGTTTTCTCCCGCTTCCGGGTCGGTTGTTTCGGGCTCCGAATCATGGATTCCTAAATTATATTTAATATAGGTCCTCTCCTAGGGGTAAAGGCTTAAATGATGATTTAATTATCCTGTGTAGGCCTCCTTAGAAGATTGTGCCCTAATTTCATATAAAAGGAAGCCTTCTCCTCTCATTTTCTTTAAGTCTTCCAAGTTCAAAAAGCTCTAGCCAAGATTTTGTTCAAGCATCCATTGTTCTACATGTTTTCAAGATCTCAAGGTTTTCAATTCTTCCTCTCAAGAATTCAAGTTCTCCATTGAAGATCAAGGATTCAAGCTTTCAAGCCTTTGAAGGGATTAAGTGCAGACATTCAAGATTCATCATTCAAATCCTAGATCTAGCCATCATGGTGGTGTGATCTTCCTTCAAGATCCTTTGTGCCTCTTCAAGACTCTTTCATCATCCTTTCAAGGTGGATTCTAAGCATACAATCATGAAGGTTTATGGTCTTTAAAGCTCCATGCTTTCATACTTACATACTTGCTACATTTGAATTACAATTGCATATCTATTCAATATCATAGCTTCATTGTTAGATTCAATTATACTACTTGCTAGCATTCTTATTTCAATTATTGATTTCAAGGTTAATTCCTAAATTGGGGTTTGACTAAGGCAAACCCCTCCCCCACAAAAAAAAACCTTTTTTTCTTTCAGGTATAGGTTCGGGACTGTAGATCTGAGGGCAGATCTGGATACCCTTTTCGATTTTCTTTTGGGCTGTGCGAACAGGGACACTTTCGGAGTTGAGCAGATTGAGTTGGAAAAAGTGGTATAGGGTTGACCTCCTTTTTTCCTATAGGTACAAGTTTAGGACTGAAGATTTGAGACCAGAACTGGATACCCTTTTCAGTCTTCTTTCAGACAGTGTGAACAGGGACACTTTCGGATCTGTGCAGGACAGGGTTGGCATTTGTGGTACAGGGTCGACCTTTTTCATAAGAAAACATTGGAATAAAAAAAAATTTCTGGGTTTTGTTCATCTCTACATTTCCTTTCTGGATCATACTTCAGATTTTCTAGAAACTGAGTATAGGCCCTAGAAAATAGTATTCTTTGATCTACAATATTTCAAGGTTAGTGCATTTCTCCTTTCCATTTCAATTCAAATCACTCTAAATCTATCACATATTTACAATCACATCCATTTCAACACACATCTTAAGAGGGAAACATAGGATCTCCTTCTTTATTCTTATTTCCAATAGATTGATTCATTTAGGCATTGATCCTTTTTGGGTTGATCAATTTGGATTCTTCCTTTGTGCATTTGAGAATAAAGGGGAATATCTTATCTTTCTCTCCACTCTAAACATTAAATGTAAGGTGAAAGATGATTTGAGTATCAAAACACTCTCATTCCAACATCATCATTTTTCTTCTTTACACATACCAAAGATCTATGAGAACCATATTCCATGATATGATACATAAAAACATGGAGGACTATGTGGATGATACCCTAGGTAGGTAAAAAGAAAGAACTACTCATATTGAAGACTTGCAGAAGATATTAGATCACATGGATAAATTTCAACTCAGGCTTAATCCAAAGAAATGTGCATTTGGAGTCCAATTAGGGAAGCTACTTACAGGGTTTATTATATCAGCAAAAGGAATCAAGGTGGACCCTAAAAAATTTAAAAATATACTGGAAATGTCACCTCCACGCAATATTAGTCAAATGAGGATGCTACAAGGAAGACTCCAGTCAATCAGGAGATTTATGTCACAACTTGTAGACAGAGCACAAGCTTTTACTAAACTACTACATAAGGGTGTTACCTTGAAATGGGATGAACATTATGAAAATAAATTCAAAGAACTAAAATATTAATTGGCTACTCCTCCCATTCTCATGGAACCCATTCATGGAAAGCCACTACTCTTATATATCTCAGCTACGGCTACATTACTGGGAGTATTGCTGGCTCAAGAAGATGAAACTAAAAAGGAAAGAGCAATTTACTATATCATCAGGGCACTAGTGTCTTATGAACTCAATTATAGTATAATTGAAAAAGCATGCTTAACAGTTGTCTTTACATCACAGAAATTGAGACATTATATGCTATCACATACAATCAAGTTTATAGCAAAGATAGATCCTCTAAAATACCTCTTAAGCAAAACAACATTAACAAGATGGATAGAAAAGTGGGTCCTGATTATAAGTGAATTTGATATTGAGTATGTGGATAGAAGGGATATTAAAGGAAAAGTCCTAGCAGATCAACTAGCTAATTCACCCTTGCAAGATGACGCACCTTTGATAATTGAATTTCCTAATGAAACAATCATGCATTTAACTATACATCTATGGAAGATGTACTTAGATGGTTCTTTCATGCAATAAGGCTCTAGAGCAGGGATTTTTTTCATAACTCCTCAAGGCTACAAAATACCCAAGGAATACAAATTGATGTTTCCATGCACCAATAACATTGTTGAATATGAAGCATTAGTGAATGGTCTTAAATTATCTATGGAATGGAATATCATAGAGTTACATGTGTATGGTGACTCTCAGCTTATTATTAACCAAGTAAATGGTGACTATCAGACTAAAGATGAGAAGTTGATGCCTTATAAACAAGTGGTTGATGACTTGAAGAAGTACTTTGTCTTTGTCACATTCCAACAAATCCCAAGGATAGAAAATAAAGCTGCAAATGTTATGGCCACAATGGCATCCATGTGACAACTAGAAGAACATCAATTCTGCTATGACTTCTTGGTGGAAGAATTATCCTATCCAGCTTTTGATATCCCTGAGTACCAAGTAATTTGTGCTTTAAATTCCTAAGACCAATCCCAATACACCAAACTCATTACCTATCTAACTGACCAAACTCTAACCAATGGTCTATCAAGGAATGAAAAATGAGCCTTAATTAGGACAACATTGCGTTATGTCCTCATTACTAATAACTTGTATAGATGAGGTCTCGACGGTACACTTCTTAGGTGTTTAGAACAAGAAGAGTCAGATCGTGCATTAAAAGAGGTTCACGAAGGTGTATGTGGATCGCACTCGAATGGATTTTTCTTAGCTAAGAAACTACTAAGAGTTAGCTATTACTGGCCCACGATGGAAAAAGATGTTGTTCTATTTTCCAAAACATGTCACAAATGTCAAACACATGGAAATATCATCAATGCTCCTGCTAGAGAACTCATACCATTTATAACACATTGTCCATTTCAAAAATAGGCCTTTGATTTGGTTTGACAAATATATCTTAATTCTTCAAATGGACATAAATACATCATTACGGCCACTGAGTATTTCACTAAGTGGTTTGAAGTCATGTTGTTGATTAAAGCCATTGGCAAATAGGTGACTATGTTTATCTTGAACTACATTATTTGTAGGTATGGGATACCCTCTTCTATTGTAACAAATAATGGGGGTCAATTTAAAAACCAAGACATCGAAGACCTTTGCACACAGTTTCACATTACTCAGCACTGTTCTTCAATCTATTATCCTCAAGGTAATGGAAAAGCTAAGGAATCTAACAAGAAAATTCTTAAAATCTTACACAAAACTATGAGTAAGTCTGGCAGAGACTAGAATTTGCAACTAAATCTGGCACTTTGGAGTTATAGAACAAGTATTAGAACACCAACTGGGGCCACGCCATTATCTCTAGTCTATGGCGTAAAAACAGTATTACCTATTGAGGTAGAAATTCCATCTTTGCGGGTATCTCTCCAAGGTCTTATTACTGATAAACAATACCACATTGATAGGGTGAATGCACTAGAGTTACTTGATGAGCGTAGACAACAAGCATTCGATCATCTTAAAGTGTACCAAAAAATCATGTCAAAAGGTTAAAATAAAAAGGTCAAACCATGACAATTTCAAGTGGGGGATCTCGTTCTAAAAGAGAATCCTAAGAACCAGCCAAATAGAGAACAAAAAGGAAAGTTTAAAACCAACTGGCTAGGACCTTATGTCATTACTACAACATTTGGGACTGGAGCTTATCAGTTAGCTACACCTAAGGGAGATTTTCTTCTTGATCTCATTAATGCTCTACATTTGAAGCGGTTCTACGCTTGACATCTGGCTAGCAGAGCCCATACAGTAAAAATTCTCAGAAAATACCAAAAACATATAAAAATGATCCTGAAGAAATCCAAAAATAGTGGAAAAAGTCCTGAGAAAAGGGTATCATTGGTGAAAACCTGGCAAACAGGCACCTTGATACTAAAAAATAAATAAATAAGAGAAGAAAAAAAGAAAAAAAAAATTGAAAAAGAGAAAAGTGCCTTGATGAAAACCTGGAAAACCAGCGTCTTGGTAGAAAAAATAAAAATCTTTGCCGAGTGGTCAAAACTTGGAAAATAGGCATCACTTGCACTCTGTGCTCTATCTATCAATGCATTGATGATACTAATCCTTCATAAATCACACCTGTGCTACTGGTTGACTCTAATTCCCTACAAATGTCATATCCTTTCCTGGGATTTGTCTGCATTTGCATCTTATGAATAGTCATTCTGTATTGGGGGCATCTTTTCTAGCATATTACTTTGTGTCTGCTAGGTTGTCCTAGGTTTCTATCTAGGATGTTTTGCCTCTCAAAACAATATTTCTCAATACTTGCATCAAACTATTTCTTTCACAAACAAGAGTGTTTCTTGAACACCACCTACCTATAATAGACATCATTCTAGTGTTTCTCAACACTTTAATCAAATTCTTTAAAAATGACCTAGTGTTTTTCAACACTTTAATCAAAAACATACTAGTGTTTCTCAAAACTTTAATAAAAAATGTACTAGTGCTTCTCAACACTTTAATCAACTAGTGTTCCTAAATGTACTAGTGTTTCTCAACACTTTAATCAACCAGTCTTCCGAGTTACTCCATGATGTCTATTCAAAGAAAAAGAGTAGCAAGGACTGGGGGCATAATGTTTTCTTGGTTTTCTGCATATGGTGATTGTTTCAAATGATCCTATGAGTTTCACCTAACTTGGATGTTTATGGTAAGATCTGCCAACATGAGTGGATAGCCGCATATACCTCGATCCTTGTTATGTGTAAACTATGGTGAGATTGAAACAATTTCCTAGTCTATTTTCTAAATCAGATTCTCACTAAGGTGTACAACATCTTATGTAGCCAAGGATATGAATTTGTAAGTTCATTGCGGGTCACATATTTTACATTACACTTGAAAATAACATGACTCTTAATAGTAAAAGGAGATAACTAACTTTTCATCTTGACTTCTATCCCTTGATGCTTAAGTTTATTTCCGACATTGCATCCAATACACATATTATTCATACTTTCATGATACTAATGGGTATTAGTGATAGTTGTACTATCAGGTGATGTCTGTTACAAAAATGTCGAATGATGATAAAAATGCTACAATGTATACAAATTAGTGACAGTCCTAAGAGTCTACATGTAGATACATTTAGAGATTGCATGATTCATTTTAAAAGGCAAGCATAAAGGACTTGAGCTTACAATGATATCTTGATTCATCCGAAATCCAAATTAATTACATAAATCTATATTACTAGTATTAATGGCATTGCATATCCATGACATACATTTTGCATTCATAAAATGAGAAAGAGAAAATACAAAAACAAAGCATTCAAGAATTGCATTTAATTCTACATCCTAAGTGCATCCATACATTTATTTGCATAAAGGAAATCTCAAAAACATTCATTTTCATATTCACTTAGCATCATTTGAAACACATTTATATATCAGTAATAAATCAAAGAGCATAAATGATGTCATCACATAAATCTAATCTAACTCATCAAGAGACCAAGATTATAATCACATGTGCATCAATCTAAACATCTATCAAAGCAAGAGAACTCATGAACATATCAAGATCAGGACTAGCTATCTCAGATATATCAAAATATGGAACAGATAAAAAATGTGGAACTGTCTACAACAAGAGTATCAGTATGAATCAGATATACATGTATCAAATATATAATGAATGATCTCAGAAGGATCACAATATACAAAATGTCTCAACATATATCCAAGAACAAAATCAGGATTGACTCCCATTCTCTCCCTGATATGGAGGAGGAGGAGGTGGTACAAATGGAGCTAGAGGAGGCATGGCCCCCTCAGACTGTTGTAAATCTATGAATAAGAAGGTACTCTCTAACCCTCAAGAACTGTTGCATAATATAAATCGAAGTAATAAGCAGCTCATTGTCCCTTGTGTGTAGCAACCTGAGCCTAGGTATCTCTCTCTGCTCTGAGCATATCACCATGCCTATCCCTCTCTGCTCTCAGACGCTCAAGTTGTGCATCCCTATCTACAAGTAAGGCCTCCAATGTAGTGATCCTCACTCTAAGTTTCTCATGCTCACACTCACACTGTGATAAGGCATCTCCATCTATGCCTGATCCTCAGCTTGTATCTATGCCTGTGTCCTATCTTGAAGGCCTATCATGTGGCCTATCCTACTGAGTGTCTTGATGTCATTGTCATTGTCGCTACCACTCTCTAGTCAGCAGTGGACCTAGATCTCTCTAAGGAGCAATGAATCTGAGATGAGTCCTCCTGCCACTGGCACCCTCTCCACTCCCACCCACCGCACCTCCACCCTTATCATCTCTGCCATCATCACCATCATCTGGACCCTATCCTCTATCTGGAGGAGGGTACCTCCCACCATCTCTCCTAGCATCCCTACCCCCATCTTGCGTCTCTCTCTATGCTCCCCCTCTACCTCTAATAGGTCAATCATTAGAAGGATCATAGTCTAATGGGTCCTCAATGTGAGTAACTACCTCATCAAGCGCTATAAAATGTGGAAATAGATGTTGGAGCATCTGTGCAAGATATCCATCTAAACACCCTACATCTGCAACATATGATAGAAGCTCCCAACCAACTACAACCATATCTTTGATAGCATGTTGCACACTCATATACCAATCTGGTACCCCATAATGGCTTCTCGTCATAGATCTGTGCATATACTGATAAATCCTAGCACCTTCCCTATACACAGTCGTACTGTCTCAAAACTTGAGTAACCAAGAATCACTCTACTATGTACCTAGTGTGTCCGATCAAGTATCTTCTCTAGAAGAAATAAGGCATATGTCACATGCCAAAGACCCACTCCTCACAGTCAAGGTATGGTCACCACAAAACTAAAGTCATATCATCAAACATATGGTGCCAATACTTTATCTGACCCAAATGGGGCTACTGAATCCAACCTGAGTATATGTACATATACGGCTATTGATCTAAGTGCTACCTGTCAACTATCAGCTGTGTAACTGGGATGTGCTCCCAGGCAAAGATCTGTAATACAAGGATCCCAATAGACATACTGCATGAATACTAGTAAACTATCTCATGTAACTCTCTATACATATGGGCCAATATGCTGCTGCCCCATGCAAATCTCTAAGAGGAAATGACCATCTGCTCCAACATGTCAACCCAACCAACCATGAATCTGTGATGTCCTCGGTCAGGCATCAAGACACCTCCAATAAATCCAACTAAATAAATAGGAAGATGATCATAATGATTGCACATGTAGTCCAGAGTGAGGTATCAGTGAGCTATCAAATCATCTCTAAAGAATCATCGAGCCATGGCAATAGTTGTAACAGAAGTGGAATCAAACTACACCTCTTGACCCATAACAGGAACTCAAAGTATGCGCCACACATCCTCGGGTGTGATGGTCATCTCAATAGTCGGGAGATGGAAGGTGTTGTGCTTTGAGTGCCACCTATTGGCCAGAGTAGTGAACAACCCCTGATTTACCCTGATGTCAGGTAAATCTCTCAATGATAATAAACCTACTCGAGCAACTATCTCTACCTCGTCACCGATCAAAGAGCTAGACAAAGCAAGGATGCTACCAGGGGACAGTCCTCGGAATGACACAAACTCAAAAGGAACCTGTTTAAAAAGATAGCAATTACAAAGATCAGATCATCATTCTAACTAAGGAAACTATGCAGAAAAATCTATTAGCTAAGTGTTTTTGATGGACAGAAGAAGAAAAAATGTCAAAATTGGAAGAAAACCAAGTTAAAAACTAGAAATGACTCTGTTCCCACAGGGTGGGATCCCTTTTACGGGATGTGATACGTGATTTCCAAGATGTGATGGGGCATCCAGGAAGTAATCCTATTTTAACAGGATGCAACATGGGATGCAGTGTGCGACCCTATTCTCACAAGATGCAAAAACATTCAAATTCCTAATTTCAATTACCAAAAGTGATGAAAAAGTAAAAATGGGGTGTGATCTACGAATAATATGATATGACATAGGAATTTGGTGGAAAATGAGATGTGACACAGGATTAACCAAACGCGATCCCCAATACTAAAAATGATGCAAAATGAAAATGCCTATAACTACTACAATAATGCATAAACCTGGAAACAAAAAATATTGACAGGTAGGTTTTCAGGTACTTACCAGTGGTGGGTAGTCAGATGGATGTTGATGTTGTTGGGCGAGCTCAAATCGATGTTTATGCACGAGGACCACCATCTTCTCTGCAAAGCTCTTAGAATTACCAAGGATAAAAATGAAAATGAATGGGTACAAAGTGAAATTTGAGATATATATTTGACTTTTTGAGCTATTTAGGAGCTCCGAAACTCCTCCCAGACAACTGAAACTCATTTTATTCTCTTTTTGATCAATCGAGAATGAAATCAAATGTGTCGACAATATTTTACATAGCACAGTAAAAATTTTACAACAATCACAAAAAATGCAGAATTACTCCATTGTTCCAAAAATGATTCGCGGGCTTTACACAATCAATTTTTTGGGTTCTATATCATCCAATCGCACATTATTCATCAAAATCTTGGTCTGACATCATTTTATTAGACTCAAAACTCATGTTTTAATGTGATTAACTTGGTAAAATTGTATTTTCTCTTAACATGCATTCATTTCTCCACTTCTTCTAGTTGATTCTTTCTTGATTCAATCGATAAATTCAAGTGATATTTCATTCTACAGAGGGATTTATTCTTTTTCATTTGATTTTGTTCCTGAGGGGGTATGATCACACTTAAATCAATCAAACTCTTGCTCAAATGACATTAAAATGAATTTTTTATCAAAAAACTAAGGGTATGACAGTTCCTTGACACACTCAGGACTGTTGGATGGAAGCCTTCGGTTCTCAGAAGTTGGATATCTTATGTCTACTTTTTCTCAGATTCTTATTAAGGTCCTAGAATATTTGTACTGACCTTTGTTTTATCAATTTTAGAGTCAGTATTATCAATTCTTGTATGACAACCAAGTTCATAATTGGTATTTTCAAGATCTTTTCTTATTGACCTTTGTTCAATCAAGTTTAAAGTCAATACTATCAATCTTAGTTCAATCAAGTGCAAGACTAATTTCATCAGATATTTCATTCAATCAAGTGTAAAATTCTCAACCTTTTTGAAGTCAGCTTTAAAACTTTCTTTAAATCAATGCACTGCTCGCACATCACTTCAAAGAGGGGCAAATGTAACGACCCTAATTTGGTCTTCTCTCACCATAGACCCTATATTCCCTAAGTGTGATCATACCCCTGATTATGTCAAGACAATTCTTCAATTAATTTACATAATTCATTTAAATCAAATTTAATATCCTAAGTGATTTAACCACTAAATTAAATTAATTGCCTTATCCAATTAAATCAAATTAATTTAATTCATTCAAAAACAAATCAAAGACATGGATAAAGTAATTAATTAGAAGGAATTAAATAAATCCTAATTACAACTCCATTTACAAAAGGGAAAGTCAAATCCCTATCCAATGAGAGACAAATCACTTGGATCACCTCACATGGATCACCAAAGATTCAATCTCCACCTCTCTTCCACTTTCAATCCTAACCTCTCATTCACCAAATTCTTCTATAAACAAAATGAATTTTAAGCTCAATGGGCCCCTAATTCTTAATTGTTAATTGCAAACTTCTGCTGCTCTTATTTTCATAGATCTTCATGCATTTTAGCTCTCATTTTCATAACATTGTTATAATATTTCACTTTGGAGCTTTAAAATAAATATTTCTTGAGCATTTAGATTAAAAGAATTCAAATATTCCATTCTAAATTGTATATGTCACTGATTAATGCATAATCTCAGGGAAATTATAGCATTCTTCACACTCTTCTTAGATAGGAAGAAATAGGTCAATTTTAGTGATTGATATGCTTGCTAATTCTTTGTTTTTCACTAATATAATGACTTATTTAAGTGTTGTGTTGCAGAAAACAAGTACACAAAATAACACACACAGGATGGAGTGGAAGAAAAGGTAGGGTGACCAAACTTGCCATAGTAGGATTTTAATATGGTGATCGAATGAAGATTTGGATAGGGATGAAGGAAAGATGGATAAAAGATTAAAGCTCAAATTATGGACAATAAACTCAAAGTAGGATTTTGGATTAAGCTCAGGATAGGAGAAAAGAATGACTCTAAAGAAGATGGAAAGGTGATGAAGAATGGAGAAAATCACTATGCTAGCCTAGTATATGGGGAGAAATAGAAGACCCGGTGGCAGTAGAATAAAATGACGCAAGATGATAGTAAGGATGTGATTATGAAACTAGGATGGTAGAATTTTAGAGACTTGGGGGATTTTGGACATGAAATTTGGGCTAAGTGTTTGACTTGGTAAATGTTTGATTTTAGTGAGATTTTGACTTGTTTTTGGCAAAATATTTGTAAGTGAATCGAGTAAAGAAAACACAAAGAGTGTATTTAGAACCAAACACATTCACAACCTAGGATGGAAAAGATACCATTTGTTGAATCCCCACTTGGATATCTCCATATACCTCAGACAAAGTGGATAAGTAGAGATTCTAGTGTTACTAGCTCCACTCCATGACATGGGAATCACTAGAATCTCTCATCCCAAAGGTCCAAAACCTTGAGGATTTTATGTCTCACAATGAAGGGTATGTGTGGGGTGTTTTAGTCAATCTCTGACCTTCCATATAAAAAAAAATATAAGGTTTTTTGGCTTCTAAACATTGGTTTTTAGTAAGATTTGTTGCATCCCTCCAATCATTTTGTACATGTGTGACTCATGTAAGAGCCTAGTTGACCATGTTGGATATTTAGGGATAATTCACCTGATCCAAACTATCATCAACACGCGTCGCCCAAGCTTGGTAGGATGTAAGACAATCCTTTGTTCAGTATCTTATTTATATACCAGCTTTGGTATTTATTAGTTTGAGGTCATCCTCTAAAGGGGAAACACTCCCTCTAGACAAACCTCTCTAAGAAAAGTAAAAGATTCGAGTGGTCACAGTCATTTTTCTCTTGCACCAACGAGCATGAGAGCCAGTGGGAGAGGATAGTGTATGATGTGAGGTTGCACTCTAACAAAATTTGTTCATGTGTAGACTTCAAGCACGTGATTGATTTTCCAACAAGTTAGACAATTTTTCGTAATCTAGAACATAAGAAAACTCACAAAGATTGTTCTTTTTAAGCTCCAAGTCCAAATGTTTTGATTTTCCTTGTTCAATTTTAGTGCACCAAAAGGAAGTATTTGATTTTTTTTTCAATTCTTAAGCCCAAAATGGAATGTTTGATTTTCTTGTTCAATTTTAATGCACCAAGTGAAATGTTTGATTGAGTTGTTCAATTTTTAACCAATGTCAATTTTAGAGCCCAAAACTAAGTGTGAGATGATGTGAGTACATACAATGTCAATTTTAGAGCACAAAATCAAAGTGTGAGTTAATTTTTTTTATTAAAAATTAATCTGTGATCATGTTGACTGTCCCCACGATCCTGTCGACCTGCACAGACACAGAAAATTAATGTCTAAAAAATGTGATCCCATGGATTTCTGCGATCCTGCCAAGTCAAAGAGAGATCCCATGGGAATTTGAACTTAGATATTTTATTGATTTATACAAATTCAAGGCCTTATGGTATACAAATGTCAGATGAAATTCCTGTGTAATCAAACCGCATTCCTGTCGGCTAGTAAAAGAAGTAAAAAGACATAATATAGAGAAAAATAGGTCTCTATCGGGCACAGGAGACCAGTTTGCGAGATTGTGATCTCATCAAATTTAACCATGTTCTTTCCTTAGGTACCCACGATCCTATTGGGTTTCAATTTTTACTGCTATGTGAAAAATGAAGATTTCACCAGGAACGTGACCACCTGTTCTTCCCTTTTTCGACCCGCAAACAACAAAATCCTTGCAAAAAAGCACTCAAAAGATAAAAAAATGTTAGATTTTAGTTAGTTTTTTTCAAATAAAATAGATGTAAATAAAGAAAATGACCCATGAAGTGGGTCCCACTGAGCATGCCAAAATATATGCAATGAAAAGTAGTAGTTAAAAGGAATGCCTAAACAAGTCTAAACATTCAACCACGCTATCAAAACAACATATATGATTAGACTCAAAAGAAGAAAATACAAAACATCAAGAGAATGCAAACCTTGTATACACTCAAGCAAGATCCTCATTTTTTCAATAGATGTTTTCCAAGATGGTTTGAATGTGTGCTCAAACTTCAATGGTATATGAGTATGGATTCTAGGATGATTTGGGAAGTAGGATATTATGGATGATAATTTTTTCTTCAAATAGGCATTATGACTTTACTTCAATGGTGGATGAAAATGATGGAAAAGAGCCTTCACTTTATAGGCAAAAGGAGGGTTGAATAGACAATTGAGATGCAAAGATGAGGAAGGGTCAATATGCATCAAAGAGATAGCACATGGATTATGATTTCTCAAATGCATAGCATTGTGACAAGTGCCACAATGAGAGAGGAGTTGAGAGGACATTGGGGGTTAGAGTAGGATTGGGGAATGTGACCCTTTTGGGGAGTGTGAAGGGATTTGAAGAAGTGTGAAGAAGCTTGGGGTATGTGAAAAATGAATTAAATATTCTTTTAGAGGGTACAAATGTGTAAGAGTGTGTAAGAGGAATGTAAGAGAATTTAAGGAAGACTTAAATACATATGGTTGGGGATTGGAGAGGATGTGACTTGGGTTGACTTTGGGAGTGGCTTAGGATTTCAATCCTTGGATTATAATTGTGTAAATGTTTAGGGGGAGATTAGGCTTAAATTAAGGATGATTAGTAGGCAAGTGGTAGGATTAGGAGGATGTGATGGGAGGAGAGAGAATGAGTGGAGGGGATAGTTAGTTAATTAAGGTTAATTAACTAATTAAGAGAGGTTAGTATGTGTGAATGGGTTGGATTGAGTTAGGATCATGTGTTAAGTGGTTGGGGTAGATTAGGATGCAAGGTTAGGTGAGGGTTAAAGTTAGGAGCCATGTGCTCAAATAGATTAAATATGGTTTATTTAATCACAAGTGGGATAATAGGATAAAGTGAATTAATTTAAATAGATAAGTCCATTTATTTAAATTAATAGATGAATGGGGATTTAATTACTAAATGGTTGTGGGTTTCCATTAGATTAATTGGACTATTGAAAATTAATTAAATTAATTGTGATAGAAAGTTTGCTAGAGTATTATTTCATTTTACTATAGTTGCTTAAGCGTCTCTTAGGTGCATTATTAATTAACTCTTAATTAATAATGTGCAACCTAGTTTTTTCCTTTTAAGGTTTCATTCACCTTCTTAAGGTTGAACTTTGTAATTGAGGTTTATTAATTCAGATAATATTTTTGCTCTCACCTTTTGAGTAAAATCTGAGTTTTTGCTTTTTTCTTCTTTCGCTTCATTTCTTGTGACAGGTTTTTGCATGCAGCTGGATCTTGGAGTTGAATCTGATCTTTCATCAGTTTCTAAATGGTATCAGAGCCTTGCTATTGCAGCTTGTTCAAGTTTGGTTGGAGCTGTGGATCAAGCCCTCTCTTTCTGGGGTTTTCTGGAGGTTTTCTGTCACTTTGAAGGAGGCACGACCTTTTGGAGAAGATTGAGTAGAAACGGATGCTGCCATTGCGTTTAGAAGGCCCGGGAGAGTCAAAATCATATAAAATTCGACTACTTTTGGTCTCCGTGACCCAGGAAATTTTTTTTTTGAGCCTCCTAGGGCCGTACAGCTCGAAAATTGAGAAAAAAAATCTCAAAAAATTCAAAAAAATGCATTTTTTAACCCATTTTGGGCGCTGCCAGGACGCGCCGCCCGTGCACCGCCAGCGCGCCGCTACTGGTCAGCGCGCCGCCCAGCGGCCACCAGAGCGCCACCCGGGCTCACCGCCGCCAACCGGCCGCTCGGCCGCCGCCCGTGCCCGGCCCTCCCACCGCCGCCAGTCCGCCGCCTGCACCGGTGGCACCGCCCATGGGCCACCACCGCGCCACCACCTGCGACGGGCAGTTAGCCATCAATTTTAAACCCATGACTGGTTTTTTCCAGTGACTTGTTTTTTGGGGGTCCTGTTGGTTTTTTGCTCGTAACTTGAGCAAACGGACTCAAAAACGCAAGTATCTTATATCGTCGGAAAGGTCTTT